>VWZW01002087.1:165013-332365 GCA_013397115.1 Edolisoma coerulescens | reverse complement strand
CACGCTGAGGGAAGTGGAGCTTCCACGAAAGAGTTCCAGCAGGAGGTGAAAACCCGGTGGCCCTCTGGCATCGACCTGCTCTCTACAGCAGTCACAGCAGACGAAGCAGCTGGACTGGAGCCTCTTGGTGTGCTTTCTCTCCCTGGCTCGGCTCCCTGAGCCTTGGGGCTGGAACAGGGCAGCCCCACTCCCACCGGTCCCGCTCCTCTGGCCTCGGACCAGCAGCCGTTCAGTTCGCTTTGAGGCTGAAAGATTGCTGCTGCAGCTTCTCCAAGGCCAGGGAAGAAAGAAGCTTTTTGCCTGGGCAGAAAAAAAACAAGCTAGCCAAGCAAAACCAGAGCTCACAGCACCACGGAACGCCTGGCCAGTGAGGCTTTGAAAATGTCCANAAACACCAAACTATCAGAACTCACACACACACATCCCCACCCCCACCCTCCCCCCCAGGAACAAAGACCCAAAAATACCCAGAGAATGGGACNACTCCCAGTCCCGGGCCTTAAAAATACAGCAACCATTTTGGGGCATAAAGCAGAGGATCATGGAATAGACCATCATCAGAAATCACTCCAAGACATAGGGCGAGCCGTAATGCAATTAATGGAAGAACTGCAAAGGAGGTGGCAAAGGAAAATGGCTTGAGGAGGGAAGCTGTTAGAATTGAATTAAATTTGAGTGCAATAATTGTGCAGTTCAGTGGTTGTACTCTGCCTTTTTCTCCAACAACCTAATTCTTATTGTGAGACATGAGCTCACCAGATTGAAAAATTTACCAGTTTATTCAAAAGACAACAGGGGACAAATGATAAAAAACAAACAACAAAGAAGACGGGGACAGCACTGGGCCCTTGGCTACAGATAGGGTGCGGTCAGAGACACACCTTCTGGCTAGGGGGATACAGTTTTTATAGCCACCCTAGCCCTGCCTCCTTGGGGTGTTCTTATTGGCTCGTTTTCCTGGGGCCTTTTTATTGGCTCGTTGTTGTCCAGTGGTAACGCTCTCTCCGCCCTCTTAAGTTGCAACTATAACAAGACTCAACCCCACTCCCCTGGCAACAGTAAGATAATCCCCTTAACAACCAACAAAAGCACACCCCTTAGTAATAGTGAAACCACTCCCCTTAGTAACAGTATTACATAATGCAAGGACATTACAACATATACAACAAGAACACATAACAATTAACAATAACAATTAACTCACTCTCGTAACCATTTATGAAAGCCAACTCCTTACTTGTATTTATAACATTATTCTTCAGATGCTTTTGCCTCCTGTTTTTATAACTGTCTTTCAAGGGTGTGATAAACAAGTTATTGAGAGTTGGCTTTCGCCATAGGTTATATAGGTTATGAGTTATATTATGAGTTATAATATTAAATCTGGTATTTTCCTTGGGAAATATCAAGATAATAGTACATGTTAAAATGTTTAATGTTGTAATAATAGTCTGGTTGTAAGGATAGTTTTTACAAGGGTTGTATGATTTGTGTGTTGCAATGTTAATCCTGTGGGTCTGCATGAGACAGGCTGTTGCTAGCCAAGCTTCTGAGACACCACCATAAAAGAAGTGGGATTCCATCCAGTGAGGACCCCGACGACCACAGCGACAGAACTGCGCCAGCGCCTAAAAGATAGACATAGGGCGAGACTATGCAAAACTTTACATAAATATGCATAAGGATGATGCAATCACAAGGGTATAAAAGGCAGGACCACCATTTTGTGATCGAGCCTCTGGCACGTGTCCAAGCTCCCAGTGCTGTCCCTTTCGCTTTGCCAATTTTTTAATAGTTCTCAATAAATTTTTAATAACTGATTTCCATTCGGGATCTGAGTTGTTTATAACAAGGGGTGTTCTTTCCTGTCATTCATTCTGGACAATGGTAACCGGTTTTCTTGTTTCTGTCTAAAAACAATTGCTCTAGCCATCACTGCACTGCTGTACTGCTAGAAATGCACCTTTCTTCATGCCATTTCACACCCCTGTTGTAAAGAGCAAAACACTTCAAACGGCACAGCAATGCTAACATTTTATATATTAACCTGCATTTTTAAGACCATTTGTTTATCTGTGCTGTTGACCAGACAATGTTCTATCAAAGTGCTGCATAGTGAAATGTCAATGTACGTTTATGAACCGCATTGAGATTCCCTAAATAAATGCAAGCAATGCAAAGTGATTTGTATGCAAATCATAAATGGCCTAATCATATTCACAAATTCACACACATTTAATCAATTAGTTATATTTGATTCACCAACAGTTAAAAAGTTTCCTTAATGATATCAAAAGCAGAAACAATGGATCACAGATTTCATTTTTTCTAAATTAAATTGATGTAAACAGTACTTCGTATGTGAAAAAATGAATGAAAAATTCATATCAAGGAAAGAGCATCTAAAACTATGTCCTGGTTCTTTCTGTAATTTATTCTCCAAAGCAGTTGTTACATAAGATAAACATTTTTTTCCTATACATATAACATTTTAATAAGAATTAATATACTTCTTTCCAGATTAAATAGAGAAAGCTACTCCTTATTCAAGTCCCTTCAATATAAACAGATCTACCCTGTAAATATATTTTAGCATTCAATGAAAGTACACAACCATTTCCACTAAAAGAAAAATAATTAGCTATCAGAATTGCTACAGATTGTTCCTATAAGTCTGAGTTTGGACTTTTAACCCTTCAGTTCTCAGAAGTACGCAACAAAGCTGTCATAGTGGACTTCTTAAAATAAAAAGTCACCACTCAAACGTTTTGCATTCCTTATGCTGCCATTCAAGATGGGAAGGTGGAGCATGTGCAGAAGAAACTGTTGACTTACACAAATTTAATTCAATAGCCAGAATTAGAAATTGAGCACTCAACCACAGATCTTATCTAGTCCATATCCCCAAGGAATGATCAAATTTATCTCATTGTAGGTATTTTTTTGAGCCAGACGTTAATCACAACCAATCCTTAGCATAGACTAGCTGTTCTTCCCCAACTTTAGCACTAGAAAGATATTATCTATCCTCAGTCATGCTGGTTGCAGTTTAAACCCATCATTATAGACATAAAGAGAATATTCTTTTTTTGTTTGCATTGAGTTTATACATTGGAAGTCTGCTTTAAAGACCTGTAAAAGAAACAGCCCTCACTTGTCTCTTCTGAAGAACAGCCTCAGTTTGTTCATGGTTCTTTAAGGTTATGCTCAGGAGGCCTCTCTTCACTCCTGCTCCTCCATAGCCTGAACAGGCCCACGTAATACCTGGACCAAGTATTCCATCTGAGATTTGGAAAAGCAGATGGATTACTTTTATCTTATTTATACTCTTTTTATCTGTTCTTCAGATGTCTTCCCTTCTTAAGGCAGCTTATGGAACTGATAAGTAGCACCCCAGTTATGGTTCTCTATAACCTATAATTCCTGGGGTTTTCGAACAAACAACTTTTCTGTATAGTAACTCCTCAATCCTATGAGCTCAGTCATTCCTAATAGGAACACTGTGCATTTGTTTGTTTGAAGAACATCTTATTTTTTCAGACATCCTTTTGTAAAATGTATTTACATTCTCTCCTCTCATCAGTACATGTAATAAATGTCAACCTCATTTGTGAAGGTTGAACAGTGAGTAGTACCTGACCCAGGACTCATAAGTCAGTATTTCTCTCTATTTCATGGTAAGCCATTGTTTCTTGCCTTCAGTATATGATTTCCTGCTGCTTTTAATATAGATTTTTCAAAAATATTCTGCTTTTTAAGTTGCTTTTAACCACATCAGAGCTCAAGATGTGTCACCTCTGCAACTTTTCCTTCACTCCCGGGTAGTTGTACAGAAGACAGCGTTTTGCAGGATTTGCTCTTGAAAGTTTGGGTTAAGTCTTATTTGTCTTCACCATTGCCTTAGTTACTTTCACACAGAAATACGGATTTTTCCTTTAGCTTTGTTAAGTCGAAGGTTCCTAGTTCCTTTTATTTTTCTTTTTCAGAGATAAGCTACATATTTATCCTTTTCTGTGCTTTTTCTATTTCACCAGATCTACTCAAGTTTTGAAAGGTCACAAGTAATGACTCTGCAATTCAATCAAACAGGTCTTTCCATTTCATAGTGTGTCATTCATTTAATCCTGGGGATTTCAAAACATGCAGTGACAGGAAAGAGGAACAGCTTTAAACTGAAATAAGGCAGGTTTAGATTAGATATTAGGAAGAAATTCTTCCCTGTGAGGGTAGTCAGGCCCTGGAACAGGTTGCCCAGAGAAGCTGTGGCTGCCCCAGCCCTGGAAGTGTTCAAGGCCAGGTTGGATGGGGCTCTGAGCAACCTGGTCTAGTGGAAGGTGTCCCTGTCCATGGCAGGATGTTGGAATGAGGTGATCTTTAAGGTCCTTTCCAACCCAAGGCACTCTATGATTCTATAAAACTACAAACTTGACAGCAACTTGAAATCTAACACAAAAGTCTAGAAAGAAATTATTTTACAATTTTTTAAACATATCGCTGCATTTCCCATAATTTAAAAAAAAATTGCTATTTTTATGTCTCAAATGTAATGACTGAAGAAAACTCTTCATCTAAGAAATTATTTCTTCTTTAACCTATAGACACATGAACTGGAATGATATGAGTAATACATACTCAGAGGTATTTCAGAAAAATCAACTCAAAGTAGAACACTTTAAATACTTAAAGGTTCATTAAGTGTTCTGACACCTCCATATTTTCTACAAGCCAAATAATATTATTTGAGACATGGATTAGGAATGAAGTTGTGCAGTCAGAAAGAAATACTCAAAAAAGGTTGACTACAAGACTAGATTTAGAACAAAAGGTACAAAACGTAACGACTGCAAAAAAAAATACCTTAAAATGGGGAACTAAAGAAGTCCTTCTGCCTCACTGAAAGAAGCTTCAGAGCCTGCTGTCTTCTACATACGTGAGGCATCACTTCAAAACAAGCTCTGCTGTTCCCTACAGACAGATGTGCTTAAGCAAATCCCAGTGACCATCTGTGAAGTAGCCATAAGGACACACCCTAACTGAGAGTCATGGTAGTGTCAACACTCCTTCAAATCAGCCTAATCCTAGTCAATACATTTCAGTCTCCCTTATCCTGCAGACATAAGAGGTAAAATTCCTGCTGGCAGCAGTAGAGATGAGATTTTATCATATATATTAACAATGAAAACCAGCAGACACTCTGGGACTCCAAGCTATTGAACAACATCATGCATTCCAGCATCTTAAAAGTGAAGTTATCAAAATTCCTTGTGGAATTACTCAATTTTTTATTGTTAAAAAAACTACTACCTACCTTGGAATATCTTTCACTCAAAATATTTCTTGTTTTTCAAGCAAGATAGGATATTGTAATAGAATGTATATAAGATCAGTGAGTAGAGGTATAGGTTAAGATTGAATGGAATAATTTTAGTATTATTTTCATTCCTTGCAGCCCAACAATTTATGCAGACTAGACCATAGGTAAAATTCTGAATGTTTTAAGTTATTTTTATTGGAAAGCAGGATGTGAATTTGGAAATTGAGTTACCATTTAACCTTTCTAAATGACACAGGGATGGCAGAAACTCTCTTTTCTTCATGGAGATCCATGGCTCCATCCACACTTCCAAGGCAGTCATTTGCTCAGCATACATGAGCAAATTCACTGAGGTCATAATTTATCCCCAAAATTAGAGCATACCAGTTTGGTAAGTGCTTTAGCACCTTTGTCTTCTGCTGTGCATCAAGTCTTTCCACTGTAGACATACTATGTAGTACAGATAAATGTAGATAATCCTCCTAACTGGTACCAAAAATGTTTCAGAGAAAAAGCAGATGCTTTGGCAATATCAGGTAAGTTTCTGACATTTCCTGTAGTGTACCTTTACAGCATCATGTTGTGTTTTGCTAACATTCAAGTTTGTACAAAGATAATTCAGGGGCTCTGACCTTGCGCTAAGTAGTGCCACTTAAATATTTATTTCCCCAGTATCTAGTTACTACTGAATTTTTGCATTTCTACCTTAAGAATATACATTCATGAGGTCCAAAGTCTTTTAATAAATGTCATACATTTAATAAAAAATTATATGTAATTTTTATTCGGTCACATTTCTTCATTTGACCAGCTATTGGTTTTGTAATTTTAGCCATGCTTTATTATTCTTCCCTATCATTCCTCTAGGTTTTGGTTTATTTCTTTCCAAAGAGATCATATTTTATCACATGTAATCGTATCAAGAGTTTTCACAGTATGATTTACATTTGGATTTGGCACAAAATAGACAATTCCTAAGGCAACCTATAATTCCAATCCATTAGGCTAATGTATTGCAGCTGCTGTGAACAGTGGGCATGTCATCTTTAGTATAATGATGTCTGGTACAGCATGGAAGATCAAAAAAAAAAAACTGATAAATTACTCTGCATCTAAACATCACAGTTATTTTCATTCTGTTCCCTCAGCCCCATTCTCAATATAGTCTGTTGTATGTATGGAAAACATCTTGGGGGGGGTTTAAGTGTTTCTTTTTACAACTGGTAGAATCTTTTATTAAAGAGTTCTGATCAGGTGCATAGAGCTCATCTGTAATGTATATAAAAGCAATCATTATTCAATGGTCATCAATTAGGGGTTTTTTTGAGAAAATACCAGAAATTGACATCATTTATTAAAACCACTTATTGGGATTGTTTAGCCTGGAAAAGAGAAGGCTCCAGGGTGACCTAACTGTGTCCTGAAGGGAGACAACAAGATGGAGAGAGACTATTTAACAAGGGCATGGAGTGACAGGGCAAGGGGGAATGGCTTCAAACTGAAAGACAGCAGGGTTAGATTAGGTATTAGAAAGAATTTCCCGTGAGGATGGTGAGGCCCTGGCACAGGTTGCCCAGTGAAGGTGTGGCTGCCCCAGCCCTAGAAATATTCAAGACCACATTGGACAGGGCTCTGAGCAACCTGGTCTAGTGGAAGGTGTCCCTGCCCATAGCAAGGGCATTTTTTGGTATTTTGGTATATCTGGTATTTTCTCAAAAAAACCCCTAATTGATGACCATTGAATAGTGATTACTTTTATATACATTACAGATGAGCTCTATGCACCTGACCAGAACTCTTTAATAGAAGATTCTACCAGTTGTAAAAAGAAACACTTAAACCCCCCCCCCAAGATGTTTTCCATACATACAACAGACTATATTGAGAATGGGGCTGAGGGAACAGAATGAAAATAACTGTGATGTTTAGATGCAGAGTAATTTAACTGGATGACCTTTAAGGTACCTTCCAACCAAAACAGTTCTATGATTCTTAGTTTTTACTTTAAAAAACTTTTATCACAAAATCTGCAACATTTCCTTTTGGCAGAAGATGGACCATTAGCAAATCATTCATGAATTCATTTGAATTAATTTTTGCTTCTTTCTGCTGAAAGAGTCAATATCAACATTTTCTACCTTGTTAAATAGTGCCTTTGCCAAACTGTCATGCTTTATATCTCCAAACTGTCTTGCTGATATTTATTTTAAACAGTGTATTATATATTCTGAGAGATAGATTGAGAAAAAAAAAAGGGTGCTTTCCTAATCTATTAGGTAAGGTAACTTCACACTACAGGGTTTAGTCCCTACATTATTGCAGCAAGGAAAGGCACTAAGTCACATACAGACACAATGAGCAGTAACATCAAGATCAGGAGAGTTCCTGATGAAGTAGGCAGTAAAAAATCCAAATTCTGAATATCAAGTGCTGTAACTCTGTGAACAAACGTTCATTTCTGTGCCACTATGATAATTTATGCCAGTATCTGTGAATGCAATGTCAAATCTGGATGCATTCTGTAAAGCATTTCAAAGAGCCACTACAGAGCTCCCTAACGAAGCCCTTCTGCTTGCATAAGTTGTCTTATCTTGCTTCAAGATCTTGTACTCTGAAATGTGAACAATGATAACAGCCTAAGAGCAGGGAATTCTTCTTCATCAGTAAATCTTTCACTGAGAAATTAATTTCAAACCTATACATTGAGGGGAGAAGGGATTGTGAGAGAAGACTCCCTTTAGCTTTACTAAAAAACATTTAAAAAGGAGTCTGGCTATAAAATAGGAGAATGGTTATAAAATATTTAGAAAACAATGGCAACAATAAAAATATTCATTTGAGCATATAAATTCAAGCCCTAGGACTTTGGCATTTACAACTTCAGCTGCAAAAGAGCTTACCAGGGAAGCCAGAAACACTGATAGCCCACAGTTTGTGATGGTTCGTATAGGTTAGCTCTAATCCTTTCTCCCAGTATTTTCAAAAAAACCTACAGATTTTCCACTGTAAAATTATTCTATTGAATTCTATTCTAATATCACCAGTTTTGACTTTAATGTAACCTCTTTTATCTTTCTCAAAAATTGGTGAAGATGTTGCAAGATAAACTTAACTTCTTGCATATTTATTTTAAAGAAATTAATTCAGATTACCTCAGAAAGAAACTATGGAAGAAGCAGTTAATTTCTGGGTGATTATATTACAAATCTTTAATAAATTTGTTTTTTAGAAAAGAGTCTTCTGAGACATATTCAATCAGATTGTAATATAACCCCATGTATTACGTTCCTAATTACATTGTATCATTTAGTTAATTTGGTTTGTACTTCAATTATTAAAATCATTATTTATACTTATGAAATTAAAATGATCAAATACTCTTGATAAAGCTAGTTTTAGGAATAGATTAAGTAATTTTCTACTATCATGTAATTATGTTAACACTAGGGTTCATTTTAATTATGACAGAGAGCTACAGAAAAGTTGGAACACTTTGTATCAAACACAAGTAGAATGGTAAATTAGAAAAACAACACAGCAATTTATTTATAAGTAAGGAACCAAAAATATCCATGATCTAGAAAATACTTTCCTATATTCATTAGATTCAGTTCACATTTGTCCATTAAATAGATATCATCCTTTTTCACAAGAAAATTTGTGAAGCTAGAGAAATATAGTCCTGTTTACTTCCATGTAGCAAAGCTTATGCAGTAATACTAGCCTAGGGCTACAATGTTCTCTGTCCCCCATTGTTCCAGGTTAGTCAGACTATAGGGCCTGACCATTTCTGTCACATTTCTAGTTGTACTAGTACTGTTGCCTTTTCCTGGTCTTAAAATTAAAAGCCAGACACGGTAAAGGGAGGAAGGGGTTTTTACCTCAGTATTTATTTAAGGATCCCTAGGTGCACTACATCGTCCAGGTGGAGTGCACTGAAATGCACACTGGAATGCACACACATGATAAATCGCATATACAACCTCTAGGCCTTGCAAATTAGCATATCTATCAAAGATTCCCCAATGAGAGACTTGAATGAATCCCCCATTCCGAGGAATCTCCCCCCTGGATGGGCCTATCTTAGCTTACAGGATGTGTTCTAGAGAGGACCTTGGTGTCTAGGGCTTTCTGACCCTTAGAAGTGAGGCTTCCAGGATGTTTGGTCTCCTGGCTTAACGGAATATTGGGTCTTAGCTAAGTTATCAGACTTAGGGAATTACAAGTATGTGGGCTAAAAGCACTAAGAATACATAAAAGCTTATATAAAAGGCTATATAAAGGAGAATAAATGGGGTATATAAAAAAGGTAAAAAATCATCATGGCATCAGTATGACTTAAAAAGAAAAGGGATAGAGTAACAACCACTATTCAATCAAAACAATCTTTTTGAGAACCTACACTGAACACACCTTAGCGTTATCACAGAATCATGGAATAGTTTGGGTTGGAAGGCCTTGAAGATCATCTCATTCCAAGACCCTGCCATGGACAGGGACACCTTCCACTAGACCAGTTTGCTCCAAGTCCCGTCCAACCTGGCCTTGAACACTTCCAGGGCTGGGGCAGCCACAGCTTCTCCGGGAAACCTGTGCCAGTGTCTGACCACCCTCACAGGGAAGAATTTCTTTCTAACATCTAACCGAAACCTACTCTCTGTCAGTCTGAAGCCATTCCCCCTTGTGCTCCAGGCCCTCGTAAGCAGTCTCTCTTCATCTTTCTTGTGGGCTCCTTTCAGGTACTGAAAGGCCACAGTCAGGTCGCCCCAAAGCCTTCTCTTTTCCGGGCTGAACAATCCCAAATCTCTCAGCCTTTCCTCACAGGAGAGGAGCTCTAATCATTTTTCAATAACATCCTCACAAAGGCAGGATAATCTTGGGCTATAAGCCACATAAACTGCTGGCAAAGGTGCTAATGGGACAAGTCAGCATGGACTCTGTGTTTACTACTGGGAGGACACAGGATTCTCCAGGGCAGAGAAACACGTACTAAGAGTTCCTCCTTCACTACAGACTAGAGGATTGTTCTGTGAAATCAGGGGGAAAAGCATGTAGAATCATAGGAAAATTAGCTCACAAGGGGCCTATAGATGTCGTCTAATAAAACCTCCCCATTAAAATGGAGTCAGCTTCTGTTAGATTAGGTTGCCAAGAGCTTTGTCCAAAGAGGCTGTTCGTAGGAACCTGACAGGGCAACCATTTCCTATGATGCACTATTAACATAATGATATATTCATTCTTTAGGTCTGATTCAGATTTTCTCTGTTGCAGCCCATGACTGTTGGCTCTCGTCGTCTCAATGCGCACCTCTGAGAAAAACCTGGCTCCATCTGCTCCACTAAGTAGTTGCAGACTGCTATCAGATTCCCCTGTAAAACTCTCTTCTCCTCAGCATTTTCTCATATGATGTACACCTCCGGCACCTCATTTCCATAGTGACCCTCCTCTGTGATCTTAACACATTCGTCAATACCTTACTTGTACTTCAAGGACACAAAACTCAGAGGATTTTACCTGCTTCCTAACAGCAGATAGTTTGGCAGAGATTTAATAGGAATTGTTTAACTTGTGATCACTTCCCATAACTATGTTCAGAACACTAGGGATGACCCACCAATAGATACACAAATCTAAACTGTGCTTGCATTCTCTGATGTGTTTCTGTAATAATATTCTGTAGTAATTGTTCATGTTATGCATAAAATATTCACTTTGCTCCTATGAAAGCAATACACCTCTTCCTAAGAGCAAGGAAGCACAGAACTGTGAGGGAAGAACCCTGGGTCTGCTATCCCAATTTAGGGATCAAACAGAAGGACCCAAAATAAAAGCATACCTGCTGTCAGTTCTGAGTATAAAGTAGAAAAGAATAGTCATCTCTGAAGGGATCCATTCATCAATATCTGGCTCATATCCTAGAAATTCTTGTCTTTGTCACAGAAGGGAAACACAATGAGTGTGTCTGAAGTTAGACACCTATTTAGAAGACCTGGGTTTTCTGAGAAAAGCACAGACTTAAAAAATCTTAACTTTATAGTAGAATAATTAAGTCAGTAAATACACCTTTAGATCCATGTAAAACAAACAGTGCAGGTTACTACCCAGAAGAAAAATAATCTGATGCCTGTATTCCACATCATTAGAACATTACGAATACATGGGCACATTTGGAAATAAAAGTCTCTCTAATCAGGTAAAATGCTGCAAAATGGCTTCTTGAGACACAGAGATTGGGTGCACACAAATGGGTCAGAAAAATCCCTGGTCAGACTCTATATTGGAGAGGAAGGAGGACACAAAGAGGTACATCTAAGTCTGGAACTGGAGCACAGGAAATTGCTGCCATATTAAAAAATCCTTTTTCAAGCAGGTTCCCTTATCACCTGCATCTTAAGCATGATTGAGTCATGAAGTAACCATGAAGGATTTGAAAAGAAAGGGGATAAAAAAGGAATACAGTTGTATGAAGTGCTGCCTAAAAATAAGGTTGAACTGTATTGAGTGTTTTAATCACAGTGCAAATAATAGAAAAAGATATGTGTTGCATTAAGATATGTATTACTAAATGTCAGCCTGTGCCAATGCACAAGTGACAGCATGAACATAGTCCACTGTATGATTGTTTTATGATACTGAAACTCACTGCCTTTTGGTCAGAAACCAGAATGTCAGTAGAGCATGTAATCTCATACAGCCCTCTGCTTTGTTTCATTGCTGATCATTGCCAGATCACTGACTTGAAACTGGCTGCCCAGGCACTAAAATACTCTTCTGTTCACACCCACTTCAGCCGGACTTTTCATTTACAGCTCCTCAAAATAAATCTGGTGAATATGCATCCTTACATTTACTGCAGAGCTTGAGCACTATCTTGACCTGAGGAATTATTTAACAAAGGCAAGGCAATTCTAGAAAATAAATGGTTTTTCCTAAAGCATGTTTTTCTTTCTTGTACTAACAGTAATACTTTACAACACATTTGCATGGATTTAGAGGTCACTGATGGGTGCTATTGCATATACAAACTAGAAACTTTTGCCCTTTCATGTTAATAGAGCATTAAGACTAAAAAATGTTCTCTTTTCTAAAGTATGCAGTGAAATGCATGCTTGACACATCATCATCTAGGTACAATTCTATATAACTGAAAGAAAAAACCAAACCCGTAATATTTTTCTAGCTCTCTTTCCCTTTATTCCATAGGTAGGGGATTTATTCTGACTGTGGTAGCAGGTGATTTATTATTTTGTTGCTGCAGAAATAGACAGCTGAAAAAGAGTTTTTAAATGGAAATTGTGACATTTACTGAGTAATAATCTCATACCGCCATTTACAGGAAGCAGGTGGTAGCTGTTTACCATTGGAGACAGATGGAAGTCCTGCAGTGGAGGGGGTTTTTTTTCTGTTAGATAAATTAGCTTAAATAATTCAAGCATTTTCCCCCCTGCCTGATTAGTGCTTTGTGCAAATTTAAGTATTTAAAGACTGGTTTACTATTGAGCAAAATGTTGCACAGCTCATATTGTTTTTCCTCTTGGAGCCTCCATGAATCAGATTTAGCTTTTATAAAGGTTATAATAACTATTGAATATCCCCAAAGGAGATGCTGCATGAGGGCAAGTAGCACCATAAAAATTCCACTCATGTTAATGTGGAAAAAAGGTTTTCTTCCAACCGAGCACAATTCCATAGAACTCTGCCCCAAGTGCCACAGCCGGTGCATGGCAGCTGGCACGATGGACCAGTGATACAAACCACACACACACTCTTTGCTGTCTCAACCCTATGCTTAGCATTTACATGGATGAAGAATTTTAACCTCTCTGTTTATACAAGCAATTTTCAAAACACAAATCCAGTATCTCCAGAGCCGCCCCGCAGTTTCTAGCAGACTGACTTCACAAGACCACCTCTAATGTCTCCAATGTTTGTAAATATGTCTTACGCTAAAAAATGTTTTGTAAATCAGAATACAATTTGTTTGGGGTTGTTGTTGTTGTTTTGTTTGATTTTTTTCTTGGTTACTGGTAAGATTCTTTTCCTTGTGGAAGGATATGAATGGAAGCGGGACAGAATGAGAAAGTAAAAATCACCTTCTCATAGGGTTCTACCCTGAAAAAGAAAAAATAATAAAAAAAAAAAAGGAAGACAGAAGCAGAGGAAAAGAAAAAGAAAAAGAAAAAGAAAAAAAGCAAGAAAAAGCAAGAAAAAGAAAGTGCTTTTGGTTTTAAATTTAGTTATTTTAGCTGATCCATAATAATTCAAAATGGGCATGGCCTACAAACTTCACTATATATTAGTAAGCCAGATTTCAACAAAATATTAGAACAGTAGTATTTATTATACTGAACTTGAAAACACAAAACTTATTGAAGTATTGTGAGGTTTTCCAGGAATACTATAATATTTTGAGGTACTTAATGGCAATTATAGTGAACACTCAGTAGATTCTAAAAATATCTTCAGGTAATTGGCAGATGTAAACATCATCCAATTCTTGTCAGGTATTCAGTGGCCATTATTAATATGGGCAATTGCTTGACAACTATAATTGCCATAAGTATAGATCTTGTCAGCAATGTTGTCATGAATTAAATCACTGCCAAGAAATATGTTGGTGAATTCTGTCAATAACTCTACCACATGGGGAACAGCTGTGGATCTCATTGAAGCCAGTGCTAAAATTCCTCCTATTTTCCTCTTGAGGAATCCTTTGAGAGCAGGATTTCATCCCATGATCTTAAAAATATCAGGTTAAAAGCTCTACTAATTTAATATCATTTTTATGAAGTTTGTAAAACCTTCAGACACAGATTAATCGAACATAGTAAATTTAATAGCTTTAAAATATAGAATACCATCATTAGACATAAGAATACATACCTTAAACACCACAAAGACAAATTTAAATCATATTTTGCAAAGGTATTTGACATTTCAGTGGGTGCTGGTACCTATTTCCTTTAAACTATTTAAAAATCTCAATCTGGAGAACTAAACTAGGAGTATAATTCAAATACTCAAGCAGGTCCTTCACAGCCATCTATAGATTAGATTAGATTAGATTAGATGAGGTTTAAATTGTTTGTAGAACTACTATTCCTGAAGGGCAAATTTAAAAAATCATATGCACTTTCATCTAAAGAAATACAATAATTAAATGTTTATTCACCTCTCTCATTATGCTAGCACTGAAGAGCTCTGCTACATAAGCAGTCATCTAATCTTAAAAATCAACACATCATCAATTAGGGCATAATACCAAATTTCCCTAGGAACTAGGATTTGTCTGCAAAGTTGTCTAGATCTGATTAACTGTTTCACCTCTTCACATGTACTTGTTAAAACCTCTGGTCTAGATCATGCAAAATATTCAGCTTCCTTATGGAAACCTAACTGATTGATGCAGATAGCATTTTCATTTTAACAGAGAAAATGGCATATTTCAGCTCTCTTTTTCCTTCCCTCTTTTGTGGGGCTTTTCTCAAGCTTTATTGTTGGATTGGGCAGGTTTCTATGGGTCATCAAGTAGAGGGGGGTTTTGGTACACGTTTAAAGGAAGAATATACATTTCTTGCTTTACTGTGACAGCTAAGAGATATGGGCTAACTTCCAGATGCAGTTTGTCAAGACAGGTATTTATGCCTATAGAATAATTCTTCCCCTTTGGCACACTGTCTGCAGTAGTTTTATACCAATCCCAGGTATCCCAGATCCTTCAAATACCCAAGCTGGATTTATTTCTTCCCTAAACTTGCAAAATTGAATTAATGCCACACGCACTCTTAGAAAAAGTTCTCCTCCTACTTTCTTCACTTTAGCCTTTGGTTAAACATAACATAACTTAAAATACTTCATTTTGAGTGCAGCGTGACAGAGAATATAATGATGAGGCATTGCTGAACAGATAGATTCTTGGTGGCTTTGGGCCTACAGGAATGAATACTGAGATTAGATACAAAAAGATTAAAAAACTAATGCTTGCTTATTACATTCTGCCAGCATGTTCCTTCCATGGGTCTTTCAGGGATCCGTTTTCACTAGTGCTGTCATCTCTTACAGAAAAACAGTGCTAACAAAAATATTCTATGTCAGTCTGAAATATCTGGATGTCTGTATAAGGCACCTCCCTCCTCATCCGCCTCCTCATCCTAATATTCATTTTACGTTTTCCTTGCTCTCATAGCACACATTACACTTTCTTCCTTGAGGTGATATATTATCCTCCCTAATCGTCACAGAGTTATAGAATGCTTTGGGTTGCAAAGGCCTTTAAAGCTCATCCAGTTCCACCCCCTGCCACGGGCAGAGACACCTTCCACTAGACCAAGTTGCTCCAAGCCCTGTCCATCTTGACCTTGGATACTTCCAGGGATGGGACAGCCACAGCTTCTCTGGGCAACCTGTGGCAGGGCTTCGCCACCTTCACAGGGAAAAATTTCTTCCTAATATCTAATCTAACCCTGCTCTCTTTCAGTTTGAAGCCATTCCCCTTCGTACTGTCACTCCTGGCCCTTCTAAATAGCCTCTCTCCATGTCAAGTCTCTATTCATGCCAGATCTTTATAACTAATTCTAATACTAGACAAGTTGACAAGTTGATCAAACCAGACATTCTTCCAGACAGTTTAACATGTAAAGAGAAGCCAAAATTGTGTTTCAAGGGGTCTTTTTTTTACTTACAGCCCCATCTCCAGTCTCATCTATGTTCTAACACTGACTCTAACAATGTAATGTGATTTGGCCATAGTTTGATGACTAAGACTTTTTGTGTGAACACAGCACACATTAGAAAGGAAAAGCAAGTATGCAAACTATTCATGTGAAACACAGGATGAAAATTAGATTAAGGTTTCCAGTGATTAGCAGTAAAAGTGTAACAAAAATTTTCTTCCTGGTAAGCTACAGCATAGCAGGGAAAAAATCTAGTAATACAGTTGAAGATGAAGATACAGTTATGAATCATGATGTGATTCCTTGTCATAGCACAAGACTTGACTCACTGGTTCAAAAATCCAGTTTTACAGTCCCACCACTTGTGGTTATAGTAGAAGAAAGGACGACTACATTTGTTGTTCTATATCTCCATGTATTTCTTTTGCATTCAAATCTTTGACAAATCTTCATCTTCAGAAATGCTCTCTGTCACATGTGTGGGTCTCATGGAAAAATTCCCAGTATATTCCTGGTGTCATGCATTCTGTAACACAGGAAAGCAGGAAAGGTCTCTGACAGGGCATGCTTTTAAATATACAAGGGAAAGGCAGTCATCTAATAACTTCAGCATTTTACTATACAATATTTTATTTTTAATATTTTTAAAGGAACTTACACAACCTACATAAAACATTTTATATAAGGCTCAAAAAGTATTAAAAATTACTTACTCTACTAAAAAATACAATTTCAATTAGATCTGGAATCTACAAAAATATTCCCTAAATCTTTTCAATATATACTACTCAAAATATAATTAGGGAATTATAGTGTAACTGTATTATATTGTATATTATCATAAAATACTATGATATATTTAAAGTAATTTCTTATGAAAAATTATGTAGGGCAATATAGTAACAACAGAACACTCCTTTTAGTAACCATTGTTCAGACATTGCCTTCCGACATTTGTCAGTGCAGGTACAGATTTACAGTCAACTCTGCACCTATACTCACCTCTCTTCCTTGCAAATTTGATCCGTACTGGATATTGCAGAGTTATGGTCTCTCAAAGTTTCACTGCTTGCCAGTACAAGCAGCATTACTGTTCAGTCTTGTTAACAATATCAGATAAAAATAGGGGAAAAAATCAAGAATGAAGATTAATCTGAGGACAGTAAGTAGATGTCAGTTCGCACAGATGTGCAGTTCATAGTCACCAAGGTGCTTAGGAACTAATTTTTAAACAGGTAATTAATTGGCATGGTTAAAACTATTGACAAGATTAAATACATTACTAAATTGTGAATTTCGAATTTCTCATAATCAAGTACTTAAGCTTTTCATGTGCTTATTTTTTGACTACCAGAAAAACTATTTTTCTCTTGTGACTTAGTACTCCATATTTGTTATCATTCTAATAATAGAAGGAGTGACATTTTAATCTGCTTCAATATGAGATAACATCTGTTACAATAAATCAAGATGTATGGGAACATAAGACAGAACACATAAGAAAATAGATAATAGAATAAAAATGTAAGGAACTATGCATAAAACATCAGGAAAAGAGAAACTAATTACTATTTTTATTAAAAAGTAATTGTTCTTTTGTATGTATGTTTCAGAAAAAGGGATAGTTCATGTTCCTAGAACATCATCATACATTTTTATCTCTCATAGATATTGACACAATAACTATTTTTAATTATTCTAAGCCTTACTTATGAACTCTTACCTCTTCATTCCATCTACTCCACAATTACATGACAAAAAAAGACAGCATTTAGGGGTACTCACTAAATAATTAAAGATCTAAATAAGTAAATTTAATTTCAAGATGTTGGAAAGATAATTAGGTAATACTACTGTTTTACATGGCTTGTTAGTTTGGATTCTTGTCCAATTTTCACCAACATGAATTTATAATGAAGCTATCTATATCATGGTGAATGTGCATTAAGCAAGTAGAAACAGAAAATATGGGTTTATATTTTCTATTTTTGTAGTTGTAGTAATAAATCTTGGGTTTCATCGCAAGTTTGTCATAATTTTTTTGTTTATTTGTTGTCAATATTTGTGTCATTGGCACAAATGACTCATTTTGGCCAGTATCCAAAAGACAGAAAAAGATCATTCAAAAGCAGAAAATGACTAAATATTTTATATTCTCAGAAGTATTTCAACAGTCCTTTGGATATGTCTTTCCTAGAAACTTCAAGGGTCAAATTTAATTCAGTACATTATACTTCCTATTCAGTATAAAGAAGCTTTCTAAAATTACTACACGTCTATATAGTGCCAATTATGCTACACTACTGTTATTTTTAAAACCTTTATTATGCCATTGGCTACCACAAACTAAGTACTTACTGTTGCGACATCACACAGCACTTTTCTGTTGGAAGCCATCTGTGGTGATTCTTAAATCTGCTGAAGGTACCAAATATTAATGTCAGGCAGAATCCTACAAATAAATGATCTTATCAGACCATTTAAATTTCTCCACCAAAACAACCAATGTTATATTATTTTTCCTTTCCACTTAACATTCCCACCCTCAACTAAAAGTAACTACAGCTTTGGTATTTTTAAATTTTCATTGAATTAAAAATAGCCAAATAATAAACATCTTACTGAAGTCTATAAAGGCCTTAAAGATTTAAAATCATGTTTCCAGCCCAAGTAAACCAAAAGTAGTTGTCAATGTACTCCAAAACCAGTAGTCGTATGACACTATAATTGCAAGTTTAGGGATTTGTTTTCTTTACATCCATCAGAAATTTAAGACTAATTCTGTTCCTTAATCTCACCATAAAATATGAGTTTTCAATCTGTAGGTGGCAAAGGGTTACATATTAAGCTTAAAGTATCCTTCAGGCCACAGGGAGAAGCACAAGTTCATTCAGTAAACTGTATTTAGAGTCAGGTAGAGTATCAGAGCTGTTGTTAAGTGTTGTGTTTTGTAATTGGGTTGGAGTTTTTATGAAGTTCACCTTGACAAGTGGAAAAACTGAGAGGCACAAGATGTTTCAAGAGTCATCAGCAAATAAACTGTTCTCTGGGAGTTTTTAAAATGACCTGTTGAATAAAGTTTGTAACTTACAGCAAACCATTTGTCCTGGGTTACAGAAGGTGAAGTGCTAATGTGGGGTGTAACCCAACTGTGTATTCTACCCCACTCTACACCATTTCTGACAAACTGTAAATGATGGGTGGTTTGCAGTAGCTGCCCAGTGCACAACCAACCCCTCAGTCTACAAGCTGGGTGTTAAATGAGATAAAGGAGAAGATGCAAGCCCTGAAAGGCCCAGGTAATGCCTTCACACCAGTGACTCAGCCATGATAACTCCCTCCAGGGAAGCAGCAGCACAGTCCCACCCATCCTGAGGGCATCATCTCTGCTACTGCGTCATAATGACCTGAATGGCCCCAGCAGAATAGGCAGATGCAATGACCATCAAGGACTCCAAAAAATATCCTAAGGCTCACAAAACTACATCACTCCATTGTGAAACACCCTGCCCTGGGGGATGAACATTCCCTCCTTAGCCTGACTATTGGGCCACTGGGGATTTGGGACACTACCACCACCACTGGAACGATCCAGAGGAGGACCAGAACTTCCACAGGACCGCTGCTTTCAACTGCAACCATCACGTCAACAGGACTGCAACCACCACTTGATAGGACTGCAACCACCACCCTGATCAACAGGGTGCCAGGTTGTACTCTGAATTTGTGAGTTCAAACAAGTTTTTTCTGTCTATCATCGCAAATATTGTAACCTGTCTACTAAATTGTAACTCTGACCTGAAATCTCTCAGAACGTAATTGTGTGAGGTTCATTTCTCCTGCTGGTTTACCTTCAAACCAGCATGCCATTCAAAGGAAATCCTTGTCTAAATAGGAAGAAAGTAAGAACCTGACAAGTTTGCCCTTGCTAAGTACCTGTTTCAGAAAAGGGAAGCCTAAGAGACATATTTGTGAAAGGACTAGATCTGGGCTGGCAGAGTTGTGTAAGCTTACAGCCAGCTTTTTAATTGACTGAAACAGACATTTGGTGCTAAATGAAATTAAAAGCCGTTCTTATGCAGATTTCATTTATTGTCACATACCTCTTTCTGGATGCAGTAGTTTTCTTAAATCTTGCATTTTAGTATAACAAATTTATTCAGACATTTGGCAGATATTAAAAATTATTTCAAGGAAAGCTGCCAAAGCCACAAACATTCCATGCTGAAGAAAGTACTGGTCTTGAGGTTGCTTAGCTATTCATTGAGAAATGTGAAGTCATTTAGAGAATGAGTAAATATAGATCCACAGGGAGCTGACATTGTGGGAAATAATTTGCAAAATATGCCCTAGGTGTGGGGGGGAGGGGCATAGGATGTGCAGTAAGATATTAAGGAAAGTACACGATTCTCAGGAATTCAAATTATAATTAATTTATACTTCCTTATTATCATGGATTTTCACTTACTCATCAGTGCAAAATATTTGGCTGCTTGATGCTTATTACCATATCTGTTAGCCATAAAACAAGGGAGCAGACTAAAACTGGGCAGATGCTGTCATTTATGCATATTTTTACACACGCTTGATCCAGCAGCAAATGCAAACTCTAATTTGTTAGTATTCATCCTTTCTATGGTGCAGTGGCAAGAATTACTGACCATGCTCTGGTTTTCCAATTGATTTGATTTGATGTATTTCCCATTTGGAAAGCCTGGTTTCTTAATGCAAATATCTTAATCAGATACCTGATGCTAGTCATGGTGAGGAATCTCCATGGGAACCAGATTTAAGGTTGCCAATTTTCACAAAAAACCATTGTAAGCCATAGCACACTTAAATGGACTCCAAAACAATTGAGGTTTACAGTTACCTTTTGAGCTTATCCATAATTCTGGCAAGCACTGTTTACAATTCTCTCCAGCATAGCTCATCTGTTCTAATGATAAGTGCCTTAGTTTAGTTCTTTGTGGTTTGGGGGTTTCCTACTGACTCATCAAGATTCTTTTTGAAAAGATTCTGATCATTTCATGCATATGGGTCTCAGCTTCTCATAGTGGCTTTTATATGTTTCTGCTTCCCAAATACACTTCTGATTTACATAAAACATTAAGATACAGCTATGAAAATATATTAATCATATCATAAAGAAGTGGAAATTTTTTTCCAAGATCCAGGTGCTTTTTAGTGCCATGAATGTTATTTCCCATGGTATAGTCTTAAAGTTAAGAGAGCCCTAATTTCAGTAAGAAATTTACAGGCAAAAGTGAGTTACACAGGAGCTGTTCATGTGGGAATATCCATGAGCTGAATTCAGGACTAGCTGCATCCAGTCCAGACATTTTCTAACTCAAGGTGATTACTGAAATACAGTTCAAACTTTTGAAGGCCATTTCTATTTTCTAAGTCATAACAGGAGAGCCTAAATATCATATTAAGAACATAAGTATCATGTTAAAAATTCACATGGTAAAACTGTTTGGCAAAGCAAGACATAATTGTCCTGAGTCTGAGAAGACAATGCAAGACCCATCATGCTTCCCTGGACTCTGAGGAACAGAGATCCTTATAAAGGTCAATGACATAACCTTAGCCTAAACAAAAGAAGTAATTTTTGATAGAATACACTGTACCTGTATATATAATGGAAACACCATGATTCTTCCACAGCTGAAACTATTAGGAATGGCTGAGTCGCTGCAGCTATTTCCTGGTATAAATTATACGTAGCATTTCAAAATGATGGAGTCTATTCGCAAACTCTATGAAGCCATTACATTATCATGAGTCAAATTGTATTTGGCTGTTACTATCAGATCTTTATTTGGTTGGTTAGAGGGTTTACTCTGTTCTAAAGGTACTGTTCAGCTTTTAAAAGCCACTTGGGTTACTTTGAAGCACAAATCTAAATGGCTTTTAATCTAATTAAGATCCATCCAGAATTATTTTAATGAGAGCAAGGTAATACTCTCAGGCCATATCATCAGTCTTTCTTCTGCATCTTAGCCCATAAACACATGTTAATTAGTGTGTATAGCAACCTACAAAAATTTTCTTGTGAAATAAATGGAGAACAAGTTAGAATGCAAATAATTAAAGTTTGCACTAAATTGTAAAAATCTTTCAAGGGTACACACACCACTGGCACCACACACCACTGGTACCACACTTAAAAACTTTTTCTTGGGACAGATTTTAAAAAAAGGAACAAACAACAAAACGCAGAAACTTATTTTCACCAAAATTCAAGGGCTACACTTTTGCTTCAAGTCACTTCCTGAACAAAAGCAGGACATAAGCCAGATTCTTCTATCAACAGGCAGATTATAAACACCACCTCAGGGACCCTCTTCACCATCTGAAAAAAGAAGATACAAATAATCTGGGGATACTATACAATAGAGGGGTAAATCACTTTCTCATCTAGCTTCTTGCACTTGTAGAAGTGGTCTGAGATTGTTTCCTCTCCTCCATGTGGGTGGCCCTTTTTTTTTTTTTTGCAAATGTACTTCATCAGTGGACCTTAAGATTCTACTCTGTATTGCAGGATTTGGTCCCAGGCAGCTTCACATCAGTTTTTTAACATCATTAAGATACATAGGCACTCTTCACCTATGTACAGAAAGGTGATGGATCATGTACAATGACTCAGCTCTCAGGATCTACAAAGAAGTGTTTTTCCTGAGCAAGGTATAAAAACTTTTGCTATGGAAACTGCCAGACTGTGGGCAATTGTTGCTGCTTGTAGCAGGATTGGTGAGAAACGACACTGACTCCAGTTCCAGAAGAAAAGGCATCTTTATTTAATTTTACAAACTGGTTTATATGTTAGTTCTCTAGAGTGGCACAAGGCCATTGGTCCCTGACCATCGAGCTCTTCAGAATGATTGGTTAGATCCCACAGGACCCACTTCAAAAACATTTCTCTGGTCAGTATGACAACAACCTGCACCTGCAAGATAAGGAAGATAGTTTACAGAAACTCCTAACTGCCTTTCAGCCAGTGTCCATGAGAAAGTAAAGACTTTCTCACAGAGGCAGGAAGCTGGAAAATCTCTCTGCAACTCAGCTTTCGGCATTCACAGGCAATGACAGCAGAAATCATTCCAACAGATTCAGAAATGCACCTTCGGATCCTCTGCCTTACTCCTTTCCTTTCTTAAAACACAGCATTGAGTAGTTACAGAAATTTTGTATGAAGGTCTGGCTCCTATGATAGTCTCATGAATTAACAATGTAGGACATGGGCAGTAACTGTAAGAAATATACAGCCTCCGTGCTTATAAATTAATACAGTATTTTCTACACAGTATGTGCATAAATAATTACACGGAAATCAAGATTCCACATTATGTCTAGACTTCTGAAGTGATACTAAATAGCTTCTGTCACAGCTCCAAAACAGTGCACTATACTTCATAGCACCACAGTGTGTCATTCTGTGACAGTTATAGTTTCCTGCCTAAGCAAAAATTATGTAAGTACAATAAAATATATCCACTTGTATAAGCCTGTAATTTTTAGTGAACAATACAATCATAATTCTATCACCATGACCGGAACTAATACACAATTAGATTTATTTCTTTTTAAAATCCACAATGTCATCTACAGAATCAAGAGTGCCACTTCTCCCTGCATCCTAGAAAACCTCCGTACTCAATTAAAGCACCTGGCAGTCTAGAACCTCTTTCATCTCTTCCATTTTCTTTATCTGGCATGTTCATTACAGTATTACACAGATATATCCTTTCCTGTTTCTATTTTGTTACTGAATGCTCCCCTCTGTTTTATACCCAGCACACACTATAAATCAGCTGGGGAAAATGTGCATATAGACTGGGTTCATCCAAGCTTTCCTCTCTCCCTTAAGCACTCAGCAGCTTATTCCTTGATGAAGCATAGCAGAACATCTGTGGTGGCCTTCGCTTGGATTTACTTTGCCAAATTTTCATTAAAACAGTGACTCAATAAAAATATTGCTTATCCTGATAAAGCTCTTTGGAGCTTTGCAAATTTGCAGCTAATACTCTTTAATGTCATTACAGCATTAATAATCTGTGCCTGAAGAGCAACAAAACTTCAGATTTTTGTGGTTTAGAAAAGAAGCTACATAAACGCATGATTTTCTGGTGACTCAGCTTTAATGCACCATTAATAGAGACACGAGCAGGGAAGCTGTATGACACCACGGATTTGTATAAATTTATGATGAATCCTCTTTAAAGTATCTTTTTTCAGAGATTACTGATAAAATTAATGAAAATTGAGTTGTGAATAGTAATCATACCAGGAAATAAATGGGACTGATCTTCAGAAAATGAGTAACATCCTTACCACATGAAGGATTTCTGCTCCCTTTGGCAGACTAAAATTTTTCACCTTGGGGAAAAAGAAGACATTACAATGCCTGTAAGCAAACCTAGATAAATCCTTAGCTGAATTCTCCACTGATATATGTTTCTCTAAATACTATCTTAGAAAGCATTTGTCATTTTAGGCTACATATGGGTTTTGAAAATATTACCTGTAAAAGACATTCCCAGTAACACCATTCTGAAACAAACTAATACTTATTAGAATCTCAGTAATGCCAGTTTAAAGTCAGCCTGTGGAGAAGCAACCATAAACCCAAGATTCCATTTAGTCTTTCATAGTAATCAAGCCATAAAGATCCATGTTCAACATCTGCTTGTGGCCCAGTTGTCTAAGCACCAGTCAGCTGGCTGGAATATTCGGACAAGGAACCTGAAAAAATCAGACCAATACTTTGAAATTATGAAAAAACAGAAAATGCAATAGAAGCACATTTCCTAACAGAAACCGTAAGTGACTTCATTACAACTTCAGAGATTCATTCTCATATGAATTCATGTAAATGGATGAACATACTGATGAATTTCTGGAGTCTTATTAATTTTAGCAATTCATTATTTCACAAAGCTCTTAAGAAAATAATTTTTCACTATTCTAGGAATAATTCTGAAGATCCATGGCATATGAGCTATCTTGTCTGTCTCTCCAGGAACAAACTAAAGACTTTTTTTTGGTTCCTCCATCACAAAAGGAAAATAAAAATCAGTGCTTGCTGTCACTGTGGTACACATATATAGTACAATCCTAATCCTTTGGTGAATGCAAAGTACAAGAGATAAGAATGAAACTCAAAAAGCACCTATGAAAGCATTTTCCGCTTACTGCTCACTGATGCTATAGACCCTCAACTGTTCTGCTAAAGCACATGCAAAACTTCACAGCTGCTTCAGAGTAACTAGTGTTATTCAAACCAGTGCTTCTAAAAATGCTATTGCTTGACCACTCATATTGAGACTTCTAATAAAAGGCCCTGAGAACAGAGTGAGCACCTTCCTTCTATAAAGAACATATCCTCAAAATGCTTGAAAACATTTCAAAATCTACTTACAAAAGAGATAGCATTTTTAATAGCATTGACCTAACAATTCATTATGCATGCTTTTTCAGGCATTCAGATGAAAGTAACGGGCCTAAGTATAATTAATTTCTAATATAAATCTATGATCAGCATCAGTAAATTTAAAAATCAAAGTTGCCTGACTGTGATCATTTAATTGGATGGTACAATCTACCCGTTATCTACAAGATGTCCTTAGCTTTTTAATGGGTCCATTTTCCATCTCTATGATCAGTTCTACTTCATTTATGATTTTTCTGTAGTTTGTACACTGTTACATTTCACAAACTCACTTTTATGTGAGTTTGTTAAATGTAACAAAATTACAAAGGGTCTCAAAATGGGTGGAGAAAGTTCATGCAATTTTCACAAAGAAAGTGAGAGGATGATTGCAATGATCCAAAAAGAATCTTTCCATGCTTCCAGCCTAAGTCAAATCAAGGTTTTATGGAGGTAAGTGAAGGTGACTACCACTTTAGAACTGCAGTACCAGGTTTTCAGAATAAGGACACTAAAAGAGGCCTTATGGAAATGAGCTCTGTGATGCTGATTGCACAACCATTTTTAACACTCATATTAAAAGGTCAAGAGACAATACATGAAGAAAAATCTGCTACAGTCTTGACAACAGAGCAGGCTTCTTTTTTGTTTGTTAGACTAAAATAAGAAGTTTAACTAATTTACAGCCTGGATTTACATTTGGTGCATGCCAACACTTGTCCTCCCAGATGGCATCATTTGGCACACATTTCTGAACATGGAAGCACACAGTATTTGAAAACCATCAACTCCCATAGTACCGAATGCATCTTCTTTTCTGACCTGGACACTCATGTCTTACAATTAATACTTATCAGCCTGCCACTTTATCTCACAGCATGGTCACACCTGAAATATCAAGGTCAGCATGGATTGAGAAAAAAATGTCAGCAAGAAAACCTTCACATTAGTGGTAATACAGCCATGAATTCTGCTCATTTAGGATCAGAATCTGAAAAAATTATATTGAAACACAAGCATCTTGTAGACATACACATTACTTGAGTAAATCTCTGTTTATCTTGAAATAATACACAACCACATCACACTTCTCTATAACGTGGGCTTTGGGTCAAAGACAAAACAGGCACCAGGTTTGACTTCATCATTCTACTCCTTTTTAAATCAGTATTGAAATTGTTGGGAAGTGTTTTAATCTCTTAAAATTTAATGTTTTAGAGGATACTACAATGTTACAGTCAGTCTCCACAGAAAATGCAATTGAATCACAGACCCTTTTACATTAGGCTTGCTCCATCTCCTGAGAATATTGTTCTGTGCTGAACTCTATTAGATCTTACTTCAGTGTTGTAGCATGAAGGACCAAAATTTGGTACTGAGGAAGCATTCAAGGCTTTGACATTCACATTTTATGGTGAAAGAGCTACACTGAAAGTCTAAAAAATTAATTTTTGATGAGTTTTCTACATTTTGACTGAAAAATGAGTCTCAGAACACTGGGCTTGCACATAAGAGACCACAAACATTGAGATGGCAGACACTGCTCTGGATAAGGCAAAGCATTGGCAAAGACAGAGCTAATTCTAGCCAGAAATACAAATAACTAACAAAACAGATAGCTTAAATTATTGCAGTTTATAAGCTACTCTTGCTGAAAAAAAAATTCAAACGCTTAGGAGTGCTTAGTAAATTCATTACCACAGTGAAAGCTCATTTATTTATTAATCATTGTAAGCCACATCAAGGATCAAATTGGTAGAAAAATTACTAACTCTATGAGGAAGTTTTACAGTTAACCATAAAGACTTCATTTATGAAAAATATGTACAAGTGGCCTGTGGCTGCATGGCCACGTTGCCAGGATGCCGTCAACAGCTTGCCAGGCCGGCTGCTTGGGAGGGCGCGTGAGCCTGGATGCAGAAAGCCCAGGGTGTCATGCTACGTTCTGCCGCAGCAGGAACACCCACAAAAGCAGTTGAGAATGCAGCTCCCACTCGAAGGGGCTTTCCCCAGGCTGGTAGGAGGCGTGCCAGCACAGACAAAGGAGAAGAGAAGCGGCTTTGCTGTTTCTGGTTCCAGGAAGTTTATTTCTGAAGATCAAGGGTACAGCGAAAAAGCCCAGAATAGAGCAAGTACTGGCACTTTATACTGGGACATAGAGAGGCGGGGTGAGGGGTATAATCCAATAGAGAAAGGGAGCATAGAAGGGATCAATAGGGAAACAGCCAGTGAAAGTGGAACAGGGGAGGGATTACAGACGCCCAATGGGGAACTGAGGGCAGGACTGCAGGGGGGCTGTGGGGGGCTGTGGGGGGCTGTGGGAACTTGCAGTTCACGATGCCACAGTGGCCTATGTTGTACAAAACAGGGAAAACAAATGTAGTGAAATATCAGCAGAATATACAGATCTGTGACAGGAGAGTTAACAAAGACTTGGATCCTGAGGTTTTGCCTTAGGTTTGGGTCCTTCCATGCAAAACACACAGTTCCCCTAACTAGAGCTTTTCTTTGATTGAGTGACTCTTACTGGCATGTTTTAGTACCTCATATTGCACCCATCTCATACTTTGTAGGGCACTGTTTTAGGTCCCTCTCCTTTACTTGGTACATTATTGTCAGAATAACATGATTGCTTTTAAACTTTCACGCATCACACCTCCTTGGAATTAAGAAACCAGTTCAAAAATCATTTGTAGTAAAAGGAAATGAAAGTGTCATCATGCACATAAAATTCCTTCGGAAACCTGGATAAAAACGGGGCAGTGTTATTAAAGCATCTAATCAGCTTTCGGTAAAGAAACGGAAAAAATGTACCAATGTGATGAATTTCTGATTATTGTTAATTTGTAATATAGGAAAAGCAGCACTCTGGTACCTCAACCACCATCTGCATTTCCATTATTAAATACATCTTTCCAGTTCACAATCAAAACAAACAAAACTCAAATTCAGTCTTAAGAATATTCTTCTCAAAATCCGTATTTGACACTCTGGGAAGGTGAGAGACAGACTACCAGAGATATAACGGACACCCTAAGCCATTCATCAGAGCAAGGAAAGTTAGACAAACAGGTGTTAGAGTTTTAGAACACACTGACTGTGCAGAGATTCCAAAACATATTTACCATAGGTACATGCCATGTTTTCAGATTATGATGAGACTCCCTGCTCCACAGCGGGAGAGAATGTGTAGGATTGGGGTTTTGGGAGTTTTCTGTTGTTCTTTTTTAACACTGCTGTAATATTGTCTCCCTCCAGTTTATTTTAAATTTAGCAGTATTAGAGTTTGCAGTGCATTGTATTCCTAACCATCAAAAAAAAAAAAAAAATTCAGGCAAATCTCACAGCAGGCTTTTAGTTCAGCTGTTTTGGGTGAATGAAAGAAACATAGGTTGTCAGGGAAAGAAAAAAGTCTCCTCGATAACCAACTTTCCTGATGAAAATTTAAACTCCTCCAAAAAAACACCTTTATATATATTAAATAGGATCATTGTATGAAGTACCATAGCTATCATCACATGGGATTTATTGCACTTAGCCCCCTGAGCTGGGAAGAGCCATGGCCATAAATAGAATCATATTTATGAGGTTACAAGACAGGGGCCCTTTGTCAGAACTTACTATAAGAGTGGCCATCTCTGTTCTTTTTGAAAAAAAATAAAATCCTGCATAAAACATTCTAAAATCTGTTGAAAGTAGGATCTCGGCAGTATGCATTGAAAAATGAACTCAGTTGATTAAATGTAGCATAACAGATCATGTACTTTTACTAGCAGCAATAAACAAATGTATAATTCTAAAACATATATAATACAAGAGAATATAATTTTTCTAGACATGAAGCCCTTGATCATAAAGGCACCTTGTTATGAACCATGATAGCAAAAGTAAAAATAATGAAAGTGTTTTTACCAGGAAGGAGATAGTTCCCTTGTGGTGTTTGCAGCTTTGCGTTGGATGAGATTTTATAGCAACAGTAAAAGATAAATACATTTCACAGTCAAGTGAAGCAATGAAAGCAACTAGGGACAGAGTGGCAGTCTTCATTTAAATAATGCATAGGCTTTGTTGGTAAAATTGGTAGCTCATCTCAATTTAATACCCAGGTACCTGTTCACAAAAACCCAGATAATCAGATACACATTTGGATTTTTAGAATAAGCAGCCTTTGATTTTGCCATTTTAGTCTCACTAGAGTAAAACACAGTATTGTAAGATACTTTTCAGCAAGATTCTTTAGAGCTCTCATTATCTTCTCTTGGAGTCCACAGCCCTCTTTTCACAGTTGCTGTTTGCAAACAGAAACTGTGTGTCAGACCTTGCTGAGCAACAATGCTCATAAGTCTGCTATCTTCAGCACAAGTGCATTGAATAGTCATTTTTGGCTAATATAATTAAAGACATTTTCTTACTGTAAATGCAAAAGAATCCAGAGTAAAGCTTCCTGCAAATGGGCAAACTTGTCTTCCTCATTTTCATACATCTGCCCAAACTCTCTAAGTTTTTTACTCTTGTAAGTTTTTTTCTTACTAGTATTATAAACATCCAGTGCTAAACAAAAGTCTACTTTCTCAAACAGTTGTTAGTGCCTTGGTAGTAGCATTTTCACCAAAAACTGCACATCAAGTCTGCCAGCAAGACAGAAGAGTGAGCCAAAACCAGACAACATGCTGAGTCTTAAGCTGAAGAAACTCAATTGAATTTAATACCACAATACAGATGCAAAATCTATGAAACATACAAGTGAATTAGACCCAGTAATTTTCATTTAAAAGCACAAACAGAAGTAAGACTCTACATTTACTTTTAATATTCATCTAAGGATAAAAAGCTGTGACTTGCAATAACATCACAGAACTTGGTTTAAGGTCTGCCTTTATTGTGTTATACAAGAGCATTTTCTAAGCTCTGCAGCAATAGTGATAATTCAATTCTGGACATTTTCTGGATGGCACATTTTCTGAAGGAAAGACTTACTACTAACTAAGCCTAGCATGCAGAGAATGAGCTCTGTGCCTCAAGAAACCACTACTAGTGGTGAGGGATATGTTTGAAATATTTATGAGAAAATTTAGGGCAGAGACATTTCTCTTACATATTATTAGATTAAGTTGAAAACCTTTTCAACATTTATTGCAGAAACAGACAGCAGCTCCCCATTTTTTATTCCTGAAACACACTCTCTTTAAATGCAGAAGTGGAAGTTGGCAAGCTCTGGAGGTCATTTTATCCACTGGGTAATTGGGCTGTTCAGAACACCACTCTGAACAACTGGCCTTCTGAAAGCAGACAGTCCAAAAGCAGCACGCTACCAAAATGTAGCTTCATTTATGGGTTTTCACATACCACAAAAATTACAGACTTGGATAGAATTATCATTGCTCCACCACAGTCCAAAGACCATTATAGTTATACTACAGTCTAACACCATATATTAGTTACTTCTCACCATTACAGACTCTCTTCATTTAATCTCTGTATTTTAAATGCATTAGCAGCATCCCAGCTGGTTACCTTCAACTTAGAGCTGCTAATCAAAAAGGGATAATGCAGAATTCCATCACCTGTTTCTGTTCATACATTGCCTATGAAACAAATCCTAGTTTATTTGGACTGTCATGTCATAATCTTTTTTTTTTTCCTGAAATAAATTTTATAAAATTGACTTTTTCATCTCATAAACCTCAATCCTGCAGTTCACTATTAGCAACAGACTAATGAGCCAACACACCCCTTTAGAGTCAGCAGAGCTCTGTGGCTTTCTTAGCCACACAAGAGTCCTGATTGCAGGATCAGGTCTGATGGCTGCAAGCTATTGATCACAGATATCGCTCCATTTTTGTATTTCACTGCCTTTGAACACTTTCACTGACAGGCCAATTGTTTCTGCTTCCAAGAATGAGCAAAATATCAATGCAAATGGTTTCTGCATGAGCACTCACACAAACTTACAAGGAAGCTTGAGAGATTTTTGCATCAACTATTACTTTGGGGACTAAATTCATCTGAATGAATATATATTCATTTGTGGAAGTGAATATAAAATAATGGTGAATATCACTGAACACAATTCAGCACTTAGCTGATTGAATATTTGTGAATATTTTAAAAAGGCTTTTTTACTACTTTTTTACTACTCCTTCTGCATGAAAATGCAGTACTCTCAGAAAGACTTTCTTTCATAATAGTGAATTGAATTCTCTCTAGAGCTCACATTAGAAAGAAATACAGATGGTACACACCTAATCATTTCTCTGGTCCATCTCCAATATGCTCATTTTTTTAATGAAATAGCACATAATAAAGAAAAATATGTTTAACACCTAAATTGTCAAAAATTATATTTCAGAATTAATATCTGCTTAATTAAAGGTAGCATTTCATACCTCTTGGAGCTACAGTTTCAGCCTGTCTGCACAAGTGCTGACAGCAGCTCACTGTGAAGCAAGCTTTTGTCTACAGATACGCTATTGCTCGTTTCCTTTTCTATCCGTCTCCTTTCTTCATACAAGCTTGTGCTCCACAAAATTTGAAAGGTGGCAATGTCTGTACAACACATGCTCCCTTCACAGTAATGTGGGCAACACTGCAAAAATCTGAAGTAATGGTGGTCATCTCATTTCAGGGAAAAAAAATGTATTAGAATAAAGCAGTTACAGGCAGTGACCAGAAAAATTATACAGTTTTAATCCACCCAGTATTAAAAATCTTAGAAAATATTTTGGAAAGCATATCAACTTAGCTCATCATCTGTCTCTGGGGAAAACCATCAATGAACATAAACATGCATAGAAGAGTAAGTGTGGAGTTTCCAATGGAAAGTATTGCCTGATAGTAAAAGCAGACAGTTAAAAGTCAACACACCCTGATATTGCTCCAGTCAAGGCAATAGCAATAAAACAGGCATTTTCTTCCACACAATACAAATTCAACAGGAGGAATCCGTCTGTGGCGTATTGGAATACTGCAATTTGATTGACAAACGGGATATTTCTATTAAAATACAGCACTGTTGAAGTCATAATGCTATTCTGAAGTATATAGTAATTGAAATACAGCATTTTTGCCTTTGATGTGAACACTGATACAGCTTCTATTAATGTAATGGAGGGAAGTTCATTTCACAGAATCACAGAATTCTGGTTGAGATTGGAAAAGACCACAGTGGATCATCTGGTCCAACCTTCCTCTCAAGCAGCGTCATCCCAGAGCACATGGCACAGGATTGTATAGAGACAGTTCTGGAATATCTCCAGAGAGGGACACTCCATATCCTCTCTGGGCAATCTGTCCCCTCACAGTAAAGTTCTTTCTCATATTCAGGTGGAATTTCCTGTGCATCAGTTTTTGCCCATTGCCTCTCGTCTTCAAATACTCACCTAGAAGACTTTAAAATTAGTTAATTTTTTCCCTTTCCCTAGGGAAATTTCCTGAAGTATTATTATTCTGTGCTGATGGCATATTTTACAGTATTATTAGACATTTAAGTGTCTGCCTACCACACTTGTGGGTACAAAGACTACTATCTCAAAAATCTCAGAGCATCACAGCTTCTGAGTTCAGATTTAATCAAGGATAACTGCCATTTTGCTGCTTCCCCTGGTGACAGATGTAATTCTGCTAAGAACACATGATGCTACTAATCAATAGTTTTATTCACAAAAATCAGAAGTACGTAAGTTTTATCCTACTTTCAATCAGAGCTCTTGGCTGAAAGAGCTCCCTCCACAACTGCAACAGGAATTTTTGTAAATCTTTTGGAGATATCCTGTACCAGAAGGCTACACATCATACATAAATCCATATAATCTTATTTCCAAGAGGAAAATCACAGTTCTTCAGAAACTACCTGAAATTTGTGAAATACACAAGTAAATTTTTTTCTTATATCTGAGCAGTAATCTAATGTCTTCTTTCCTAAAGGCACACTTCTGTTGATTTTCCCAAGTTAAGCATTCAGATGTCGGGATTTTATTTGAACATTTCTACCAGAAACATAATAAAATTAACAAAAAATTGCATTAGATATTGTGCACATATTTTATCATAAGTATAGGTGATATAATTTTTATCATCGTTTATTCTGAAAAGCTACTCTTGTTAAGTAAAACTTACTTTTAATCTCATGCTATCCTACAGATTATACAGAGAATCATATATATGTCATATATACATATGATGATTATTCTATATATACTCTGGATAGTTCTGAGCCAAGCAAAATTGAAAAAGATGTTTATTTCAACATGCTGCACAGCATGGAAGCAGGATTTGTACGTTATCTTTAGAAGCAGCCATTCTTGTCCAGAAAACAAAAATAAACCAGATAAAAATGAAAATTCATACCCAGAGACTTCTAATTCCTAGTTTTATTCACCTTCTCTGTAAAGGCACTAATTACACCCATATGGATCAAAAAGAAGGGACAAACTTCAGTCTCTTGAAGGAGATGCAATGGAAAACCATATCTGGTAAAATATCTCTCGATTAACCTTCAAGGAGCTACTGAGCCTGAGCAGAACCGTGCATTGGTAAGTATCTATCTACAAGGCATTTTCCTGGAATACAAAAAAACCTAGATATCATATTCCTCAAGAAATACTTCTACCTATTTTCCTTGTTTTGCCATTATTATTGATCTTGATGCAAGCCACCCATATTGAAGGTGCATCATTTGAGTTCTGTGTGATGCCTGGCACTGAAGAAAAGGCTGTGAAGGCAGCAGTTTGTACCAGTGGAAAATACTACAGCAAGTCAGTCAGCTGAAACTCAATAATAAATTTTCACAATAAAAAATGTATCTGTCAGTAATATTCTACTCATAAACATTAAATATTTGTAACCGTCTATGGTTAGGTCACAGCAACTAGGTCCACCACCTTGTTCTCTTGAAGCAAGACATTCTCAAAGAAAAAACATCCAAATAATGCAAAGGGCTAAAATTACGAATAATTTCAGGACTGAGGTCACTTGGTCTGTTCAGCATGGAGTAGAAGAGACTGAGGGGAAACCTCACTGCAGTTACAACTTCCTTGTGAGTGGAAGAGGAGGAGCAGATGCTGACCTCTGCTTTGTCGTGACCAGTGACAGGACCTGAAGGAATGGCCTGAAGGTTGTGTCAGGGGAGGTTTAGGTTATACATTAGAAAAAATCACCCAGAGGGTGGTCAGGCACTGGAATAGGCTTCCTGGGGAAGTGGTCACAGCACCAAATCTGACAGAGATCAAGAAGCATGTGGACAATGCTCTCAGGCATGTGGGGGGATTCTTGGGGTGTCCTGTGCAGGGCTGGGAGGCGGACTCTGTAGGAAGAGACGGGATGGACTTGAGCCGCGGGCTGTGAGACACGCCTGCAGAGGCACATGGCAGCACAAAGAAGCACATGGTGACACAAAGGCTTGTCTCCACCAGACTCTGGGGAGAAGAAGGTGTCACATGGGAGACCCCTGCAGAGAGGAGCCTGCCAGAAGCTGACAGAGGGGTGAACAGCGCGTGATCACCCCATAGAAAGACATTCAGAAAGCGCATTGCGGATGTGGCAATGTGTGATAGGTCACTTAATGAAAATTGCCATGTAAGGAAATACTGTGCCTTAAAGAAGTGTATAAAACCAACTTGTTTCCTTTGAATAAATGACCCAGATACCCTACGTGGAGAAGTCCGTGTTTCAATCACTGACAGGACTCGATGATCCTTGAGGGTCCCTTCCAATTCAGCTTATTCTGTGACTCTGAATTAAGAGTGTGATTTACTAACAAGTCTTCAATGCTCAAATCCTATTGGCTTTCAAGCCTTACTACTTCGATTTTTTAAATAAATTACTGCTGTCAACACACATTAACAATAAATTAGCCCCATACAAGAATAAACGATTCCATTAATTGCTAGCTGCATGCCCTTAGCATTTCCCTTACTTGATGCCCTTTGTCCACTAAGCTTCCCATCTCCCTGCTCACAAGATCAGCATATGGTCTTTTGCACTATGGAACCAAGGAAAAGAAAACAGATGTTGCAATTGCATGTAACTGTGGGCATGACCAGCCAGAGAAGACACGGCAGCTCTGCTCTTTCCTGCCATTCCCTCAGCAAGAACAGTAATTTGGATCCTCCCATCTATGCAGCAGCTGACTTTAATGAAACATGTAGAAAAGCAATTATCTCGGATACCTTCCACAACCCACTTTCAAATTGGTCAATAGGTTCTGAAGTTATTGAGGGGAAGAGAAAGCAGACAAGAAGACTGTAATTTAGTACAGCTCATCTCCTTCACTGCCAAGAAAAAGAGAAGATAAATAAAATAATGGAATGTGTATCAGGATACCCAAGCCTGACCTTGCAAACATAAAATTTGCATCTTGTCACTTAAATGGAACAACTTACATGAAGAAAGTAACACTCCTAAATTAACACTGGAAGGAGTGGTTTGTTTTCCAGTGTAAGATAATGGCCATTGGAGAAACATCATTGGATTTAATTCTTCAACCCTATATTCCAGGAACTATGTCAAATAAGTGGCAGAAATATTTATATTCTGAAAGCATGTGAATTCCCAGAATTTTTGTTCCTGCAATCTCAAATATAACATTGTTATAAATTACTGTTAATCCAACATTTTTGTATCCTGTCGCCTGGCTTCTTTTCCACCGCCTTAGGAGCCAAGCGATTTACCTTGCTATAGGTGTCCCGCAGTGGAACAGCTGCAGCTAGGTGAGACTGTTTGCTTTCTGGCTTCCCCGTTTTGGCTGGTGTGAGCCGATGGTGGATTCAGCGAACCGCGGAGACAAAGGAGACAGGGAGGGGCCCCTTGTATCAGCAGTTTGAGTTTATTTGAGCACAAGGAGCCTCGGGGGTCGTTTGCAGCCCCCTTAAATACCATTTTTCAGAAGGGGTAGGAACAACAGAAACAAGCCAATAGGGGTGGCTTGGAATGGCTGTTTACAGATAACAGGGATATTGGGGAAGAACATCTTTCAAACAGACCAGTAACAGGACGGTGTGTCCGGAGTCTTATTGTATTCCTGAGACAGCAAGTAACTTGAAGGAGGGACTTGTGGGAGGAGACTTCCACACACAGGGGTCTCAGAGGCAGGGCCAGCCCACTGTGCTGCTCTCAGCATGACTCAGCAGCGAGGCCCTTAGCATGACTCAGCAGCAAGGCTGGATTCCTCCTCTGAGCTGCCCCCGGCAGGAAAATCCTCCCAGCTCTCATCTTTATTTATTTGGAGAGCAAAGGCTGACTGGGTCACTGCCACAGTATCCCAGTGAAAACATGACTGTAAAAAACAGTGATCATTGCCCTATTAATTTCCATGCTCAAATGATTGTTACCTAAATATTTGACTTTTTATCAAAATTACTAACTAATAATAATGAGTATATTATATAGAAACATTTTACTGGCCAGATCTATTCTATTTCAGTTGGAAGCTTTTCATACTAACTCTTACCAAGGGAATAGAATAAACTCTCAGTGTCTGAGTTGTTATGGTCCAAAGTTGTCCTTGAAGAAAAGAGTTACCTAACATACACTGCTGCTGAGGATACTGGATATCTGTGATAATTCCATGCAATCTGTCTCAGCAATTCAGGAAATTATATCAACATTAGACTTCAAATGAACTTTTCATTTCCTCTGTGTATAAGACCCCCAAGCTTCCAAAATGCAGGGAAGATTGCCTTCTGCTGAACATATCCAAAGATTGGGATATTTGACTTGTTATTGGTTTATGACATTGCCAAGATATAAACATAGAACATGATAACTGACTGCATGAGTTCCAAATTCTGTGGAGACTAAAAGAACTTCCCCAGACTGCATACAAACCCCAAGTGTTTAGCAGCTGAATAATATGCAGCAGAGTTCTGCTTTTACGTAGGCAATTTCTCAAAACCTACATGACAAGCAAACGACTTATGTGGGTCTTGCCTTTGGGACACAAACAATTTGTATTAACTTTTTCAAAGTTTCCTATTCTTTTATAAGGAGAAAAAACATACACGAATTCAAAATGCCATCACTTCTCTGGTCATAGTCCAACATTCCCCTTTAATCTTCAATCCAACTTCTGTCCTGTAAAGTGCCCTGAAAAAAAAAAAAAAGAAAGAAATCCAAAAATACACAGCCTTTTTCATTTGAAATTAACTTCCCTATTTAAATAGCCTTTCTAAAGACTATGTGATGTAAAAACTGTATGTAGGTAGGTATTTTTATATTTTTATTTTTACTTTTCACTTCAGCTATTTTTTTCACATTCTCACATCTACCTCCCACCAAACAGGAGAGAATTTTCTATCAAATAAATTGTAGTAGAAAATGAATGCTCATTTCTTTTTTTTTTAATCTTGTAATGAAAAAAGTAGCTGAAAGCTGTTATTTCCAAAGAGCAATTTTCCAAAATTAAGCATACATTTTCCTCCACTGTATCTTCTCCAATGCCTCTGCAATACATTACAAACAAGCTGATTTAAAGCCCTCTGCAATATGTTACAAGCAAGCTGGTTTAAGTGGGAGCTCAGCGTAGTGTTATGTATTACACATTTTGCTATTTTTTTATTCTGAGGTTTTTTTCACAGATAACCAGAAAAATAAGCTATGCCTCTTTGCTTTTCTGTATCATTCCCAAAAGCTACCTGAATAGAAGTATACAGGCTAGAATATCTTGTTGGCATTCACAACGCAAACTTTTGGGGCACACACAGCCCAGCTTAAAAGAGATTGCAACTTTGAGGCTTGATGCCTCTCCAGTCTGGCTTCTTGTCCATCTGCCCCATTCATATCCCATTGCATTACCATATCATAGAATCACAGAATCTTCAAGGTTGGAAAAGACCCCCAAGATCATCAAGTCCAGCCTGTGGCCGATCACCACATTATCAACTAGACCAGAGCCCTGAGTGCCACATCCAGTCATTCCTTGAACACCTTCAAGGATGGTAGCTACACCACCACCCTGGGTAGTCCATTCCAATGCTTGAGAACCCCTTCCATGAAGAAATTCCTGATGTCCAACCTGAACAAATTTCTTCACTATTTTCTTTCCTCACATGGAATGACTCAGTCCCTCCCTTCTCCTCTAGCGCACTCTGAGCTGTTGCAGCAGGTGTCCTGGATGCCAGGGCTCCCCCAGACCTGCCCTCTGCTGAGCATGGTGTCTTCCTGCAAAGGCCATCTCTCATGTAGATCCACCCTAAATATATATTGTGGGTTTGGGTTCTTCAGGGAATTTTTTTTTCCATCTGAAAGGAAGACCCTGTGAGGGAAGGGGGTTGTCCAGGAAACAATTAGGGGTAATTAAGAAACAAAAGACATGGCTGAGCACTCTGACATGCCACACTAACGACTTGACCAAGAAAAACAAGAATTTGGGGGTCATGCCTGGGGGATGCGAAGAAGTGGGGTCGGTTTTGGCAGTTTCTGAGCTGGAGGTGGATCAGTCTTTGGTGGAGGCGGACAGCTGTGGGTTTTTTTGTGCTGGACTTCTGCCCAGGGGGACACGCTGCTACAGCTGAGCCTTCCTTACCATTTCTCCTTGCTGTTGGAGACCACTGCTCGCAGGAGCAGCCACTGGACTTTTTGACAGCTGCCCTTGATGGGAGAGAGACGCTTACCACCTGCCTGGGCACCTCAGGGGAAAACCAGGCCCCCACCTCCTCCCTCTCTTCAGAGGGAGCACCTCACAGCTGCTTACTGGAGCCTCAGCTGCTGCTACTGTCGCCAGGACACCGCTGGGACATGTGAGAGCCAGGGTAAAACACAAACAGCCCCCTTGTTCTCTCTCCACCCAGGGCCACCATTACTCCCTGGGGAGGCTCAGAGCTTGCTTCGGCCGCCCTCTGCCTCACCAGGAGCCAACAGCGCCCCCTGCAGCCATGGGGGAGTCACTGAACCCCCTCTGTCTCACCAGGAGCCAACAGCGCCCACTGCTGGTTGTGATCGTAACTACAACAAAGGGGAAATTGCTTGATGGGCAGGAAAAGGCTATTACTGGGTTTTTCGTTTTTCTTTGTGTTGTGGCTGCTGTTGTTGTTGTTTGTCTGTCTTTATATATAAATATTCTAGTAAAGAACTGTTATTCCTTTTCCCATATCTTTGCCTGAAAGCCCTGTAATTTCAATGTTATAATAATTTGGAGGGAGGGGGGTAATCTTTTCCATTCCAGGAAGGTTCCCACCCTCCTTGTCAGACACCTGTCTTTTAAACCAGCACAATACAATAATAAAACAATATGTTTCATTTGTTTGTTCAGAATTGTTCACACTGTCTGAGTTCCAGCAATTCCACATAGGAACAATGTTGCTCAGGAACTGCTTCAGTGGAACGAGTTATTCTCTCCTGACTACATTACATCCAACCCCTTGAGGTCATTCTCTTGAAAGAGTGAAGCAGATTTTGTGAATTATGTTAGGCAAAAATCAGTTTAGTTATGCATTGCTACACAAAGGGAAGGCTGCCAGGGGAGGGACAGGAAAGGCAGCCTTTTTCAGTCTGGTCTTTCTTAGGTATCATTTTGTCACTAAGTAAAAATAATTTCTTTTTCTCTCTTCATGTCCACATGTCTTGGCTGTGGTCAGCACTAGAGATAGCTTGGAAAGGTATGATTTGTGTTGGCAAGAGGGTGGCCAAGCTGGCAGAATCTACAGTTAATGTACAGAGCATCTGCTGAAGGACAAAATGGCATCTGCTGTGTGCGTTAGGTCTACACCACATTGCCTCTGTGCTTGGTGATGGCCTCATGGGCTCTAAACAGATGGTTGCTATGCAGATTCAGGGCATCTATCAACCCTGGTCTCAGAGCACAGCCAAGATCAGAGCAGGAATCCTAGGTAGGCAACCAGACTTTCTGTGCAAGGTATAAAGCCAGAGGCTTGCAGATGCTGTAGCAGATTTCTTCTTCTCACCTTGGGGGTGAAACAGGTTCTCTCTTCAGTTCTCATCTTCTGCCAGGGAGAGTTTGAGACAGAGCTGTCTCTGCATGGGAGAGGCCACCCCCTCTAGCAGGAACCTATTTCTAGTGTGGTACCACTAAACAAGTGAGCTTTCCCACAGAGTTCTTTTAGGAGTTATGCTGTGCATGCAGTCCTCAGAATATGTTGAGAGAGTAGTTGCATATCCTTGGAAAATGCCTGTTGCCAGACAGAGCATGTGCTGAAGGATGTAATAAGGGTTGGTGCCCTTGGTATGCAGTTAAGTTGTGCAATCTTTCCTGGAGTATCCAAGAACAACTTCAGCATATGTGTACTCAAAGAATTTGGCCCACAGGACTCAGATAGGCACATTCCTATAGGACAGGTACACAGACAGTGGAATTACAATGTCATCTGTAACCAGGGAGAAGTAATTTAAACTTTGAGCAAAAATATGCTTTTACCAGCAGCAATTTGGTTCAAAAGCATGAGAAACAGTGAATTGATAGGTCTTTCTCTTGCAAAAATTCAACACCTCACTTCTACCCCCAGGAAAACTCATTAGGCTCCCCAGTGAATCCTCCAGGAAAAAATAACCATTGTGAAGTTCATATTACTACTGCTTTTAAGGTTAAAAAGAAAATTAAGGTATCCAGATCTTTCCTGGGAAGGAAAAGGGGAAGACATTTCCGATTTATTTTCAGCCAGATGCAAGAGAGCTGTATTAACCTGACTTTTCTCAGGTTTGGAGGTTGCTGTTTAGTCTCAGTCAGATGAAGACAGAATGTTCAAGGGGAAGACTCCAGTATTTTCTTTGGAGGAAAATCTGTTTTACCATAAGGGAAAGGAAAGGTAGCCAGAACTGGCTGGACAAGGCTTTGTGCACTTTTGCAGCACTGCGAGGCTGTCAGCCCCTTCACAACAGCTTCTCTCCTTCACCCTCAAACCAGGTGGAACCATGATGCTGAGGCAATAAAGTGTCAAAACTACAAAGACCAGCTCTTTGAACAATAGACCCTCTGTTTAACGAAGATATACTACTCCAAACCTTTGCCAGGAAAACTGAAGGCAAAATGGAAATGCATCATGAAAAATGTGCCCATCCTGCTAAAAGACAAGCCTAAGTAGCTTGAACAAAAGTAAAGTAAGTATTTTAACACAGCATTCTCTTAATTTGGATCCCCAAGAACTTTTCAAGACAGTACAAACAAAATAAGTAAGGATTTATTCTGGAAACAGTCAATCTGCCCTGTAATTTAAAATATGTGGTAGACACATATATCTTCCCTTGCCGGTACAACCTCCTTTATCCCTCACTGGTGTCAGTAAGTCTCATTCTCCCACTAAGTCAGAAGAAACCTCAATTCTTCCAAAGAAGCACAGACCCCTGTCAATGGGGAAGACGTCTCAGGCAACATAACTGCAGTGTTGCAACCTGATCTTATCACTGAGAAACTATTTCACTCATTTAGAGGCAGTAAGCTACATTTTTGGAGTAAGCTATTATAATTACAAATTAAGGGGGTTTTAACTGCTCTGGACTATTGTACTTATCCGTTTAACTCAGGAATTTCCATCCATGATCATACAGCCAATGACAAAATACATATGTGCTATTTTTGTCACAGCATGCCCACTACATGCCATGCACTGGCCAATTTACAATATCCTTCGTCTTTTAATTAACAACTGTTTTCATTTGTCAGCTTCCAGAGGAATGTACCATATTTTTATAAGAGAAAAAGTACTAGAGAAACATAATGGCAGCTAGAGATACTCACTCTAGAAGTAAATGAGATTTTAGTACAAATCATTTACACAAACCAAAAAGAATACTTACAGCTTCTTTTCCCCACATTAGTTTAATGCCATTCAGAGTGGTTAGAGGATTTGGACAACAAGAACTTAATGAAATTAAATTAGGACAAATGGAAGTTTGTCCATCTGCACAGGAAGAGCACTTGGCAGTGATACAGGCTGGGAGCTGATTGAATGGGGAGCAGCTCTGAGGAAAAGAGCCTGGAAAGCTGGGCTGACAGCACATGGAGCATGAGCCAGCCCTGACAGCAAAGCCAGACAGCTGCCACCAACCTGGTGAGGGGCTGGAGCTCTTGCCCTGCAAGGAGAGGCTGGGGGACTAGGGCTTATTCAGCTTGCATGAAAAGTGCTTTGGGGAAGCCTTAATAGTCATTTATCTGAACCTACAGGCAGGTTATTAAGAAAAGGGAGCTGGGAGCTTCACAGCAGTGTATGTCAGGGGACAAGAGGCAAAGCACCTAAGGCAAAACAAGAAATAGTCAGACTGGGTATGAACAAAAAAAAAAAAACAAACAAACTAGGAATAGGTTGCCCAGAAAGGCTGCGTAATCTTTTGAGGTTTTTCAAGCCCCAAGTGAAGACAGTCCTGAGAAGCCTGACTCGAGCCTGCTTTGACAGTTGCTGGATAAGTGACTTCTTGACAGCCCTTCCCATTTGAGTCTGCAGTTCTGTGGGTCACAGAGAACAGGCACTTTGCAATATGTTACAATACCATCACTTAATTTTAAAAAGTCATAATGATTGCTTTGAACAAACTTACATGCTCTAAAAAGTATTTGAAATTATGATGGATTACTATATTTTTGAAGGGAAGTTAATATGATTCCTAAAAACAAAAACTTCCAGAGATTTATAAAGTTCCTATGGACATATCTAGAAGGCAAATAAAGTAGAAGCGATGTCTATTGCATAGGGAGGCATCCTAAAGATTCCTTAATGTAGAGCAATAAGAAAATGAGTTGGTACGTTGTTTTGTGGAATCACAGTTCCTCGGCTATAGGGATGTTTTGAAATCAGGCCATGTACTTGCTTTTATGACAGTTATTTCAACATAATCAGAATAAAGGGGATGTATAGAGGAATACAAATTTAATAAGCCTCTGAGATCTTATTCTCAGGAAAAAACTGTGCTTCAAGAGCCTTGTTGGTGGCAGGAGAAGAGATTAATGTAACTTTGGTTTTAAGGTATAAGTTTCACTGACTATTTTGCCTCTTGCTTATGTATAGGCTGTATGTTCATGGAAAAAAGTTTTATATTTGAATGTATCTCCTTAAAAGAATGTTTGTTATAAAAAGCTAATAAATCAACCATTACACACACACAGAGAAATACCCAAATATATACATACACAAAGACATATTATGAGTGGTTTAGCTGTAAGAACTTCCATAAAAAGGAGTCAAATTATTAGGGCATAGTTTAGTTCAGGTCATTAGGATCTGATGCTACAAATTACAGGGTCCAGCTGAAATCAGTGAATTTTAATGAAGTATCAGAGGTCTCAAGAAAACATCTGGGAGTCAGTGGAAAATTATATGTGCTTACTCGAGTAATCTCCGTGTTGTAATTATTTCATGGAAATAAGAATGTTCCTACTTGTGTTCACACTACAGCCCTCTACAGCTGGATAGAAAACACTAACCTAATTTTTTGAGATTTTTTTGTATTTCAGTGATTGCACAACTATATAAAATTAAAATAATCTATAAAGTCTCTTCAAAAAGCACAGACCTCTAATCTGTCTCAGAGCAAAAATGGAAACCAAGACACCCACAGTTGCCTGGAAGCTGTGAGTTTGTGAGTACTTCCAATTTGCATGCAGTTTGTGATAAAAGTCAAAACCAAAACCAAAAATTTGGGCTCACAAGGCTACACTTGCAATTTCCCTGTGCTATTAGTTTGATGGAGGGGGAACTGAAGCAATCGTTGTCAAGTAGGATATGAGGATAAATCAACAATTTAATAACAGCCTACATCAGCAATGAACAAGACTTAATACAAATAAGGCTTGCTCTTCAAAGATCATGATCTGTGACTCAGTCCTCACCATGATTTAAAGCTGTCCTTTACACAGTGCCTCTACTTTCCCAATTAATCTCTTTTTCCACCTGCATATGTAACATTACTTCAGGTTCTTTCTCGAAGTCACTCCGTCTTGGAACCCTTTCAAATTACCTGCATCTTCTATTCGGGAAAAACATAAAACAAAATGTATAAACCAAAACGAAGGGTTTTTTTGATGCTTCAAGTTAAATCTCATCTCACAGAATCTAATAATACAAAAATGCATGTGTAGTGTTTCAGAGCACACACTTTATTTGTAGACTTGAAGAGAAATAATTATATTGTTTCTTGATATTTACAACTGAACCTTCAGCATTTTCAGAAAAGTAGTTTTATATTTGGTTTTAGTAACATGAATTTTGTTAACTACTTAGCATTCTCAAAGAACTTTTCGAAATTCAGCACATCAATCTCTTCTACTAGGTATCAAAAAACTTCAATTCATCTACTGTTTCTAAAGGTCTTTGTTATTCAAGGAAAATAAAAATAGCACATATTTCCATCAGTTACATACTCTAAAAAAAAATGAGAGAAGAAACTTAGTAAAAATACTTCATATTTCATTATCAGTTGCTCTCACAGTAACTACTAAGCCTTCTAATTTATACACACATATTTAACAGTGACTTCTTACAGTAACCGGATCTGGATCCTCACGAAAGCCACTGACAAGCGCATAGTTGATTGTATAATTAAGTGTACAAGCAGGATTGGGGATTTCATCTTGAGAGACAGAAATTCTGCCCCAGTAATATTTTTCTTTCAGAAGTATCAGTAACTTGTCCATCTACTTCTCTCCTTGTTTTTAAGATTTTTTTTTCAATTTCTCATTTCTAAACCAAATCCACAGTTCTTTCTGGCTGATGGCTTGGATTCTGCACATATTATCTTATTATTCTGCTCCTCCTCCTCTATTTTGAAAATTCTTTCTACCTACTTGTTCACTTATTTTTACTTCGGGGAGTAGTGTCATACAACTTCCTGTATATATAAAAGTTATGCTCAATGTGTTCAAACAGCTAATTTCTCTTTCTTCTTTTTCCTCAACTGCATTTCTTTTTATTCTAAACTAAGGATAAAATGACATCTTCATTTTTGTTTTTCCACACTTCCACACTAATTTATCTGCAAAAGATGGCAGAATATGTTCAACATCTGAATACGGTGCTTCAATTGGTGCCAGAGTAATTTTTTACAGCGTTTTCTAAACAAAAGCAACAAAAATGAGAACAGCAATTCAAAGACTGGAAGAATTCATGACCTTATTTTTAATTTCTTATTTAACTGTTTTGGGCTGAACAATTCCTGTTTTGATGATTGATCTGCATCCCTGCATCATAAAAGTGACAGATTTTACTTCATTTTCAGAAGTCGGTGAAAGGCAGTATTGCTTCTCAAAGTATCGGTTTTAACTGCTTTTTTTTTTTTCTGATTTCCCATTTGTCGCGTTCCACTATGGGGAACTGCGAGGAGTTCTTTCAAGAATGGATGGTCAGGAACGAAATGAAGCCAAACGAGGCAAACCTTGTATCTGAGAACCATTTATTGGTAGCGAAAACGAGAAGGAAAAGGAATTGCCTGAATGAAAGATGGCTAGAAGAGACAGAAAAGAAGAAAGGAAAATGGAAAAGGACTGGGGGAGAGGAGACAGAGGGGACAGAGAGAAAAAGAGGGAGTTACCCCCAGCGAGTGACAGCAGTGCTGTCGGTGTCCAGGCGGCCAGGGGTGTGCACGCTGCCGGCCTGTGGCCGGGCTGGCTCCTAGCAAGGCTGCGTGGCTCCCAGAGCGACGGCACTGGACACTCGGTGAGTGGGCACTTGGACGGTAGGACCGGGACCCTGGACAGGGTCCCAGCTACGGCTGGATGGGGGCGGCTGGGCGGACAGTGATGGCTGGATCGGCGCGGCGGGGCTGGATGCAGGCAGCCCAGGCAGGAATGTGGGGTGCAGTGGCATGGCAGCGATCAGGGGGACAGGAAGGCAGGAGAGGTGCGAGGGCGAGCCAGCGAGGGCAGGAGAGCCAGAAGGCAGGCAGGCTGGGGCCAGGGCAAAGGAGGGGGCGAGAGGACCAGAAAACGAACGGTGACAAACCCCAGCGAACAGCAGCAAGCCCCAAGGAGCAGCCGGGAGCCCTCATGCAGTTGGTTTTTATGCCTCCCTGGCCCCTCCCAAAGCCTGCCTGCTAGCAGGGGACCATTGGTCCAGTCCAACCTTCGTGTGCCGTCCATTGGTGGAGACCTTCCACGACCTGGTTGGAGAAGCCTCTCCACAGTGTTTCCCGCCGCCTGCCTCCTGTGGGGTGCTGCCAGGCGAAGTCCCCCCAGAGATGAGGCTTCCCCCACTCCGGCTGCCTCCTGCAAGTGGCAGGTGTGCGCTCCCTCCCACTACATGCTTCTGACAACCCAGACAACCAGATTTGAGGCAAGCAAAAATGGCTGAATTTAAACTGAATTGGCTCCTCACACCATTAAATGTAACTTTTGTAAAAAATGTAAACATTATTATCCAGAAGGAAGAATGGCAGATATGCTAAAACTGTTTTTTCTGTCACTTCTGTAATGACGTGAAATCCACAGGGAAAACAAAATGAAAACATAAAAACCACATACATAATATGACCTACATAGTCTTGAAACGGTTGTTAAACCAATGTTTATGTTTTGCACTGTGTTAAGATGAAAAACCGTCGTCTTTGTCAAAAATTCGGAAACCCTACATACAAAGACATTTAATTTCATTGCAAACTTGTCATTGAACAATAAGCTTGTTGTGTAGGCATCTAGAAGGAATTCTTGCCCCTGCGGAGTGTACATAGGAATTTCATCAGTATTACAAAATGTTTAGAAGACTAGCACAGATTTAAGAAGTAAAAGGTATCTGAGGCAGGATTTTGTGTACCTGTGAGTTGCCTGATGAGATTCAGCCACCTTGGGAAGGACTGCAATGGGTATAACAGCAGTTCAGTTGCTGTAAGCAGCCACAAGGTCATTTTAAATTATTCTAGAAGATTCCTTTGCCTTAGGATTTAGCTTTTATATTTTTCAGATCCTGTACTGCTTTAGTGGGTAACTCTAAAACTCCATATGGCCTGTTAGCTACTGTTCTCCCATTCTGGTTAGACATAACAAATTCTCTCTAGGCCTGGACTCAAGGACATCTTGTTGTCCCAGCCCCCGAAATACGTAAACTAAGCCTCCAAAAGGGGGAACAAACTTGGGGTAATGATATCATTACCTGAAATTGTAATTGGAGAATTAACCCTGATATGCAAATGGACTAAACTTATAAAAGTGTGAAAAACCCATGACTGGTCATCCATTTTGGGTGTAGCTTTAGGGCTCTGCCCATAAGTGTACCTTATTGAAAGCCCTTCAATAAATACCCACTTTTATTCTCTTAATTTTGTCTAGCGTCTGTTTTCAGGTAGCCACCCCAAGGCATCAATTCTAGCAACTATCAAAGCAGTTGGTAATTAGGAGACCTAAACATCTAAACATCAATGAAAATACTCAAGTTACAAAATAGATTTCATAAAACAAAAACCTCCCACTGTTAGCGTAGAAACACATAATCACAGAATGATTATATGCAGGTGCTTTTATTGCAGAGCTCCGGGAATCGGGGTACAAACCCAAATCTGATTCCGACGTAAGTTCGGAGTGAACACATTTCATACTCTACTTAATAGAATCATATGTCAATCATTAACGACCCGTTGTATTGTGAGCAGTCGGGCATGAATTTCAGTTTCATTGTAATCATTCAAGCATACACTGCAAGCCCCTACAAGTCCCCCTCTCACAATCATCCCCATGGTTCCTAAATAACCGTTGCATACCTTTAACACAGTGTAACGGTACTACCTATAGGCACACACACACAGGTACAAAGTCACAAGATTTAACAGAAACAATGCTTATTCAGAGCCTATCTAACCTACTACATTTCTAAAACATTTTAACCCTATGCTAACACCACTACCACAACCTCCATGAGCTAACGTGAAAAGACAACTATACCAGCTGCTCAGGGACGAGCAACGAGACAACTAGAAGTTTTCAATTGCACAGGTGCCAGGTGTACCTGTCACTGATCATCTTCAGAATGCGAATACAAAGCTTTGCTGAGTTCGAGATGACAACTGACAGATCTGTCTCCTGATGCCCTTTCCAAGACACCATGATGCTGAACCTGAACCATTCTTCAGTACTGAGCGTTACAAACTTTTGTCAATTCTTCTTTTCTATTCTAGACCAAGCTAAACAAGTGAAAGAAGGTGATTAACAAAAGAGATTCACCATCTGGCTTTAAACCCTTAGCTCAGAGTGTGATTAGCTGTTAAGTAATAAAATAGCCCTGTACCAGCTCACACAGCTGAAGTCCCTGCTACTGTACAGAAGAAGAGGCAGATATATTTCTGCCACCCTCCCTTCATTCTGTGGAGAGCAGGACAGACTTCATAGTTGTTAGAGTCACAATTTAGGAACCACAGTTTGTCAGCTATAGGTTTAAAGTGTCTTCCCCAGAAGGAGGATTTATGTACACTCATAAAAAATTGTGAGCTGCTCTATACTAAATTAGGAACTGCTACGTAAAACCTCACAATAGAGGTTTAGTTAAACTCTTAGCAAACTTACATTAGGGTGCCCTACAATTCTCTGATAATATCATGTATTGACAAAACTTACGCCTCACAAATGTGTAAGTTTAGTGTTCAAACTTGGGTGATTTTGGAATAAAAGACGAGCTACTCCTAATTATTGCCATGCACATACACACACACACACACATACACATATATATAGTATATATGCCTAAATACATACATATATGTGTATATATACAGCTTTTCCAAGTTTGAAAAGTGGAAGCTTCTCAGTTTAAGAAAACCAGGAGACTTTAGCAGATGCCTTATTACAAAATCCTATCCATGCCCACAGCTTTTCAAGATGAGCACAATTTGCATAGTTTTCACACAAAATTCCAGACAGAATATTTGTAATTCAGATTTGGCTTACAATGTATTCATTTACATTTTATAATGACTTTAGCAGTCAAAAAAAAAAAAAAAAAAAGCCAAGAATGAAATAGGTTTTTTCCCCAGATACCAGAAAGTAAAATGAACATATTCAATGTGCTAGTAGTAATACCACAACTTCAATTTTGAATATCGCCATCCAGAAAAGAAATCACAGCAGCCAGATTAAGCACTCACTTTGCCCTGGGCACTTTATGAAACACAGACCCACTGAGCCCCCTCTTAAAAACTGGCATCTGAAATTCTAATGAAGTCTCAGCTAAATAAGGGACTTGTCCTCTTTCTTCCAAACATAGTAACTCTATAGTCATTCTTTCAGGCACGCACCTAAAGCCCCATTAAAGTTAATGGGAGTCACATGGGCACCTAAGCAGAAATAACCCCATAAATATTCTTAAAGGGCATATAGAGTGAAAAAGCAAAGTCTTCACAAGTAGATTTTTTCTTTTTAATGATGTAAAATTGTTGCAATTTGGAATAAATTTCAAACAGGAAGAAAGAGCAATGGGAGGAATTTCCAACCTGGCTTTAAATTACAATTGCAGGAAATCAAGCTGCTTCTTTCAAAACTGGAGATAATAGAAAGTCCCCAGAGCAGTTATATCTCTCTGCTCTTGAGAATAACTTAAGCAAACTTCTTCGAAGACTGTGATGTGTGCACCAAGGTTGATGAGTTTAACTAACCATTAAAATCCTTGCCTTTAAAAGGTTTTCTTTTCTTTTCAGAAAACAGGACAGCACATTTGAAATAAAAGTGTTCTGAGCACATTTTCTGGTTTAACTACAGTTTAGGTAAAGGTCATTCTATCTGTTCCATCAAAAGCCAAGAAGCAAGGCAGATATAGCTGGCTTCCTAGGTTTTCTCTTATTTGTTGAGTCCCAAGAAAATAGGTAAGGAAAACAAATCCAGCATTGGGGAAGAAAGGAATGCTATTTTTCACAGAATTGTGAAAACAACTTTGTGGAAAATATACTTGCAAATCTAATAATATCTCACTAAATCAGTGGCTACATTACTTCTATTTCCACATTGGGGAAATAGAATATAAGATCTTAATAGTGCACAGAATTAAGAAACAACCACTTCTCGTAGTCACTAGGCTAGCCCAGTATATTATTCAGTGTGACAAATCACTGACAGCACTCTTTTACATATTTTGCCTACACAAGCACCTCAAAAATCCAAGGCATCTAGTAAAAAGGTGGGGAGAAATTACATGGCAGCAGGAAGGGAAAATTTCTCCCACAGTTAACAAATAATAGTACCGCTTTTCACAGTTCCATAAACGAGATCAGCAAATATGTCCAGATGGTTCACACATGCACAACTTGTTGTCCTCCCTAACTTCTTCTTCTTCCCTCACCTTCCCAGCCTGGGAATAACCCATATTGCCATGCACAAAATACCTACTGCACTTGCTCCTCAACCCCAAATTGTCTGTACTTGAATTCACCTGTTTCCTCTCTCTACCCATCCAGTCCCTTATTTTGTCCTCGATCTCATCAATCATAATCTATTTTGGGATCTGAATCTGAGTCTTTCTTAAAGAATTTACTCCAATTCTCAGGTTCTCCCCAAAGGCTTTAAACTCCCTTCCTCACAATGCTCTTTCTACTGCCCTCAAATTTACATTCAAATTCAGTTTCTCTGTACCATCACAGTGTCCCTCAGCATCCCATTCACACAGCACAGCAAATTTAGCATCAGCTTCTTTACCCAGTTCCCACATTTTTTTCAAACGAAGCCTGCACAAGCTGGTTCTTGCTCTTCCCTCCAAAATACTACAGTTTCTTGTTCTAATCTATTCCAATAATTGTCCCTATGTCTATACATATTTTGCATCCCTATGAAAGAGAAAAAGAAGAAAGGAAAGAAAAAAAAAAGAAAAAAAAGAATTCTCCTTGGTTTTTATGTCTGTGTTCAGTCACACCATAGCTTTGAAAATAAGGAAAAGTAACTCTAGGAAATTTTCAGATCCACCATGCATGATATAGAGGAAGATCTCTGCATATGAATTCTAATGCGTTTACCTACCATGTGTACACTAGTCTCTACAGAACATGGGCAAGCAATATTTTTCCAAAGCCATATAATTTATCCAAAGAGGAAAAACATTTTTTGAAAAGTAGAAAAAGGCAAACTCTATGATATTTTGTCATAAAACCAACCTACATCTCAAATGTTGCATCTCTGCTTTACCCCATAAGTGTATTAGAAATTGACAACTAAAGAGTTATAAATACTTTGGTGAGTGTTTTTTCCCTTATCTCATTCAGTTGAAATGGCTGATCCTTTTTTAGCTGAAGTTATCCCAAAATACTCAGCTTAAGTGTATACCCAGTGTGGGAAAATGTCCACATTGGCAGGAAAGGTTAGGTTACAGAAATAAGGGAGTCATAACAAAAACATTCTTGCTCCTTCAAGAGCATTAGCAACCAAGAGCTCAATGTGTGATAATTACCAGGTAATCTTTCTTCACTGCACCTTCTATTTTATACTCAATTGAGCTCTTGTGTTCCGTCTCACTTCTTTTGTTTCCATTTTTTTTTGCTGCCAAACTCGTTGCAATCTTTGGATAAATCCCGGCAAATCTGATGGGGCTCTGGGGCAGGAGCACACTTTAAAAGTGCCACAGGGTCAGGCAGGGTGAAATGTCATGCTCAGGTGTTTGGTGGTGGTGGTAAATGTGGAATGACTGCCCCTGGTGCTTCCCCTGTACTGCAAGGTGCATTGCCACCAGAGCAGAGCATCTGCCATGCTCGGAAGGTGTCAAGGCTGTGTTTCTGTCAAAAATATTTTGTCCAAAGACATAGTGCAAATTCTTATTATAAGACAGACTTTCTAAGTCAGTGATCCATCATTTTGTTTCACAAACTTTGGCACAGTCCCCCATCAAAAAACACAGTAGCTGACCACAGATGGAACCAATATTAATATGAGAAGGATGAGGATGCAAAGCAGATCTGGGAAAGGATAAAATCATTTCTCAGTCCCTACTTTCTCTCCCCAGACACAAATTTCTTCCAAATGCCTTTTGGAAGTATCTCATTTAAATGAGCAATTGAGTCACAGTGATGACCTGACCTTTCCCAAGTATTATCTTACATTAAACACAATCACTTTAAGACAAAGCACATATAATTGTTCAAATTGGGGAGGCATTTTTCTGCTGATGGAAAGCAAGCTGCCAATTTCCACACTGAGCAGCACAATTTCAGAGTTGTTGAGCTTTCTCTAAGTCTTCAGTCCTAGAAGCTCTACTACAACACTTCTCAAAATGTCTGAGTTCAGAAGTATATAACTGAAGCCTAAATCTATTAAATACAAATTAGCAGTTAGGTAATACTAAGGATTTGATTAAAATCTGGAATACCAGGGGTAGAGGAGAGAGAAGAAAGAGATGAAAAAGAGGGGTAAAATCAGAATCAAAAAGCTCCCAAAATGCAGACAAAGGAATGTGTAGTCGTGTAGCCTCTGATTTTTTTTGTCTTTCTATAACAAATAAAATGAAAAATAGAGTATGCTGATTGTTTCAACTAAAGGAACACACCTACAGACCATAAATCTGTGGCAATTTTTAAAACTCATTAACTTTGAAACATCAGATAACAAACAGAAAAATAAATTATTTAAATCTTTATAGAAATATCAGCATCTGCTGTTTTCATTTACACTACAATCTTGTGAAGATACTGCGTGTCTTTCCTTCATCAGCTATTTCCTAATTTTATCTTCTCTTTTTATTAAAGGAATGAGAGCAAAGACACAAAGAAAATCACATGCAGTACAAGCAGACTCAAAAATTATATTTGAAAAAAAATCTGAGGCAGTTGTTGCATTTTTAATAATTTCCCAGGGAGATATTTTAGGGGAAAAAAAGGTGAAAGTTGATAATCTAAGGGTAGAAATGCATAAATATCCAAGATAAATCAAAACTGACTTTAGGAGAATGCAAGCTGAGAATTTGTGAATTTTGAAGAGAGGTTGTTGGGAGTGTTGTTTACTCTCTTTTTAACTAGCGCCCACTTAACGCTATAACCACCTTTGTATATAAAAGAAAGCTTAGTAAGTGCCCCTTAATTTCAGTTTTAATAGGCACTGGATAATTCAGAAACCTGACTAAAAAAAGAGAAAATAGTAGATCTGACTTCCCAATTCTAAGATGACAAAACTCAGGAAGGTTTCTGCTCAAAATGTTGTGTTGTAGGTCAAAAAAACCAAAACAAAAACAAACACAAACACAAACAACAAAACCACATACACATACACAAACTCCCCCCCCCAAAAAAAAAACCAGAAACCAACATAAATAGACCTAATCTTTAAGAAAATGTTGCAATGGAAATAATCAAAATCTTCAGAGCCAAGTAAGTGGCTGTTGCATCAAAACAAAAGATTGCTGCTGTATATTGCTTAGTGCTCCAAAAGGGTAAAACAACCCACCTGTCCAACAGCCATACCCTTGTTTGTTTATTCCATTACAAAAAAATGGTTTCCTTCTCTTCCCCAAGAAGGGAAAAGTGGTGCAGTTTGCTGATGTGGAATTCTACACAGAATACTGACTTCCCCTAGCTCACAATGAAGTTCAGTTGGGCATAGGCAGGACAGCACTGGTCCAGTCAGTTATTTATAAGAAAGATATAGTAAAAGATACATAGTTTCCCGAGATTTTTTCAACAATCATTTCACTCAAAGTTTTAAATAAACAAACTGGGTTAAACCTTGGCATCAGCAAAACTGTGAATTAGGATCCCACTAAGATTAAGACCTTGTAAGAATAGGTAAACATACCAGAAGACCCAGAAATTAATTTCTTTTTTGTGCATCTCATCCTGTTCTACTCACAAAATATCAGAATGTTCACAAGCCTGATAATTTTTTAATAGCTCTATTTCCGATTACTGAACATCTGGAAAACTCCATAGGATGTGGGGGATGCTTCATTCTTCAGCTTCATGTGTATGATCATATGGTTTGCTGGAGGAGGTTGAGCATCCCAGAATTCAGAGTACCCATGTATTTCAAGACAACGGCATTTTTTTCTGGACAAAGTCAACATTGAGCAGCTCTGTGCAAAGGGAGAGCTGCACGATTCAGCAGAGCAGAGACAGTCCCCTTTACACTTGTAAAGGAAATGTGGATTTTACACACAAATAGGGAAAATATTCATCCACTTAAAAGAAACACCTTTCCTCCACCTTTTCCCAGCTTCTATTCCATCACTCCAAAGTCCACTCCTTCCCTCTTAGTATACCCACATGTTAATCAGTCACTTCAGCAAGGTGAGGTGAGGCAGGAGGTGTGTTATGATCCAGTTAGTAAGAGATGCCTCTGCCCAAATGAAGGTGCAAATGAGACCATATGCCAAAGTCAATAATAGGGATTTTATTTAACAGTAAATGTGAGGTAGAGATATTTCTATCTAGAAATAGAAAAGAGGGGGGAGGGAAGGAGAGAGAGAGAGAGAGATCAAGCAGAATATCATCACCACCCGTGGATCCAGAGGCTTCACATTGGTCCTTCTTCACCCAGGGCTTCTCAGTTATGGGGGTCCAGGGTCATTCTTCTGGGGGAACCACCTTTATACAGTCCAATTTCTGGGTATCCATGGGATGGTCGCAGATGACATCCCATAAATTGGGGGGTGATATATGTGTGAGCAGTTGCTTGTTTTCTCAGTTTGCCACAGTGGGCATTTTTGTCCGGATGCATTAACCAGGACGTGCTAAACCATAGCTTGCCTCACCAGGCCTAGAATTAGCTCCTTCCTGTCGCAGATTCCTCCTTTTTGTGTTTGTGTCAAATTCATGCTTCAGTGGTTGATCTTACGGCAAGTTCCTTCTGTGGCCTTGGCAGTGTTTGAGATAGGCAGCTGTGCTCTTTAAGTCCTTACAAGGTGGAGGACATTGGCTACCATCAGTACAACACTGTTTCTCTCTTCTCCTTTCTTCTCCCACTTTTCCATTGCTCCAGTGTGGGCTCCCCATGGGATGTGCAGTTCCTTCAGTAGCATCCATCTGCCCTAGCACTGGTTTTCCACAGGCCACTGTATCTTCTCCATCACTATGTAGCACCCTGTTTTCTGTCTCTCCCCTTGGGGCTCTAAGGGCTGTCTCTCTCACCATTCCCTTCACCATTCTGCCCTCTCTTGTCCCTGCTGTTCCTAAGGCACTGCCATTGGCTGTGGGGCTCAGCCATGCCCTGCAGTGGGTCAGCTGGAGATGGCTGGAAGCAGCTGTGTCCAGCACGAAGCAGCCCTGGCTCATCCTCACAGTGGGACCCCAACAGCCCCCCACTAGAAAAACCTGCCCACCTACAGCCAATACACTGGCTTATGTACTCCCTAAATCCTTCCTGCACAAGGCAGAGGGATGCATCCCCACAGGTTCTGTGTCAGCCTGGAGAACTGTCAGGCCTCACCAGCCAGCAGAACAAGCCCCATGTGCCCCAGTCTCCTTCATGCCCTCAGTTTTTACAGCAGTCCATCTTGTTGCCTTTCACACCAGTCACTGATTTCAGTGCTAGCTGAGCTTTGGTTGTCCATTCCAATACACTGGAGCAATGTCTTTATATTCCTCCTAGAAAGCCCATCCCTGCTTCCACCTTCAGTGTAGTGCCTTTTTTTAATTTGATCTCAGTCAGGATTTTCCTGTTTATCCATGTCTTTATCTACTTCAAGGTTCTCCAAAAGGCAGAAGTTCCCCACAATGCAAGGCTGCACTTGCCTTCCATTATTATTCCCCCAATCTATATGTGAACCATTAAGCATAATCTAAAGTTGTAATGTAAACTCATCATCTGCTGTCAAATCTTCTGCTAGGCTTTTGTGCATTGTGCCTGGTTTGAAAATTGCTTGCATGAACTGTATTACTGCAATTTGTCATTAATATGAGTCACAGCATCATCAGCCCCAAACATCAAAACCATTTCTGCTTAACCTTGGAAAATCTATAAAAATTCTTCTGATATACATTTGGCAATTGCAGTATTGCAGATTTTGCAGCAGTTGCCCTTACAATCAAACACCCCCAGAAATGTCTATGAGATGCTGAGCTACTAGACAGCATATTTGTCAAAGCATTAAAATCAAGCAGATGAACAAACCATATTCTGATGCCTGACAAAGTATGTCAGGACAGTCAGGAGAGTCTAAGCTGGCACAGCTTGTGCGTGCACAACTGAGAACTGGAACAATTTCCCAAGCCAGTGGGTTTCATTCTCTGGCATTACAGAGGTCACCTTGCTGCAGTTCCATCCATAAATGCATCAGGTACCAAGCTACTAAGCGTAATTCAGTCACCATCTCCCAATACAAAAAGGTTCAAAATGCAAAACAGAATTCCTCTGAGATACATAAACTTTCATTGAATTCTAAATGTAGGTTTGAATCAGGGCCAGTTTTGCACCCACTTCTTGCACTAACAATGAGCTTTAGTTTACATAGAGCTTCTACTTCAGTAATCTTACCTGCCTTCATGCACCTTTAAAAGATAAACATCTGCTCTCAGATTTCGTTTTGCCAAACTCACATAGTATCCTCAGGCTCTCTTTCCCAAATACTCATACTCATTATTTGTGTTTCTAGTTTGAGTACATTGTTCTTGAACATGGATGAACAGAATTTTCCACAGCACTCTAGATGAATCTAGCAGCACCTTTTACAAAATATTACTATTTTCCACATTTCATCCATACAGGTTTTACATTTGTCCTTCATTTCTGCACTTGGCACTTTTGCATTTGTCTTCTTCCCCATGTCACTCTGGTGATGTAGACTTGCAACATCAAACAAGCTATCGTTTTTCCATCCAACATTTCTTCAATAACCACCCGAGTTCATACAGAAATTCTTGTAATTAATCCTTATTTTAACAACCATAGTTGTGTCGTCATTCAGTGTCTTCCTATCATGTATTATCAACACATTCTCATTTCATTATCCATCCTATGGCATTAGAAGAATTATTTGTTATGTCCTGAGCTGTATCATAAAATAAACATATTTATCATAGTGTTTGCCTAGCAGGGTTCAGAATTACCTGGTTTAGAAAAATCCCCAGCCAGCTGCATTTCAACTCTAAATGCTGAGCAGCAAGTAGCCTACATGAGCTGAGTTTCTGCTGTGAATTTACTTTTAACAACAGCTCTAGGCACAGGAATTACTTACTGGGCTAAAATGCTAAAGGCATTGGTTCAGCTGGAGTTTGTCAGAAAAACAGAAATAAAATAATACACTTCATGCAGTGTTCTGGGCAAATAACACTGAGAAACTAAATACTTTATTAATTACGAAGGATTTTAAGTAGCTGACAACATTTTTAGAGAACTTTGGAGGATGATAATTTCTCATATTTTGTCTAGCTCTTTAGTCTGAGCACATATAACCCATCCCTGTGATGTACCAGGCTGCCCTTGCAACTAGTGAACGTTATGTCTCAGAACTACGTGGGAAATCTTTGGACCGTTTCCATGCTCAATAACAATAGATTTCACACTAGTAGTAGAGGATTGTCAAATTTACATTCTGTCCAAAGGTTTGCTGAACCCTGGATGAAGTCAAAAGATCTTGCCTCAGCTCCCTTGGGAAATTACAGGGCAAACTTTGCCCAGATTCTTATTGCGTGCCTAGACCACAGTTTCATATCTGGTGACTATATTTTTAATAGAGGAATAGAAATGTTTCAAGTACTTCACAGTAGAAATGTAATACAAAATGTTGATATATGGAAGATGCAAATTTGATCGTGCAGAAATAAAGGATAATAAATATTAGTCAGTATACTAAAGCACAAGTAAAACCAGCTAAATAGGAATCTATCACAGGAAACATCCCACGTGTCTTCATGTTATCTTACTAGAATACAAATTAAAGTTATCTATGTAAGACCTGCTTTTGTTCAAACATGCAATATTGGTTAAAAAATGTGTTTATTAGTAAAAATAGAAACAGCAGATGGTAACAGGAACAGTTACCATATTTATTAGTAAGAAAGTTCCCCAGCTGACTAGTGGCAATGTCTAAATTTGCAAAATACATCATTAAAATATTCTGTCAGTCTTTTACAGCAAAGTGATTTGTGCCTATACTAGATTTGCTAAATGTTTAGTTAGTGATTCAAATTTCCTTGGCTATATCTTATATTAAATCAATATGCAAGTTTTAAATTTCTGACAAGGTGTATATAACCAGTTACTCTTTCCCTCTTGCACTAACCCTGATGCTGTTGCAGAACATAGGAAATCAGGATATAGCATTATCATTCTCTCCTTTTCATTGTATTTTTCAAAATGCATACTGATGAGACTCAATAGGCAGATGTGTGAAGACTGAAAAGCATTTTTCAATCAGTAAAAGAAACATTTCTTTCTGTACCAAATTAACCTCTAATCCACAAACTCCTCGTAATTGCTAGTAAGAAAGCCCTGGAGTTTTATTTCGCATTCAATAATTTCTAGAACACTAAGATTACCAGAGTATACAAGACTTCACAGGAAGCAGAACACAACACTACTCTTGAAATCAGTTTATAGGATCATACTATCAGTAAATCAATGGGCTTCCTGTATATGAATGTCATGGGACATAATCTATAAGGGAGCTTAACCTGACTTCTCCTTGATCTCCATGTAGTTCCTTCTGCTTCATAAACCAAACCTAGCTTTCTGTTCTTTTCTGCTGTTGCAAAGCTGTGGACACGTCCCAGAAAGAGTCAGAAGGTGGCATGGAAATCTCTGTATTCTCCTTTCACATATAGCCTCCAGAATTTCTGAAATAAAATCCAAGTATTGACAAGCACCATCCACTAATGAGGTTCAAATTGTTTTAGAAAAGGTGGAAAATCATGAATCTACTTGGGAGCATCAGCAAAGCACGGAACAGAAATAACATGCTTGGGTTTACATTTAGCAGCTGGGCCTCAGGCAGCCATAGTTAATCCTGCTGTTCTTTCCACTGTGAATTCATTCACACTGTGGCAGGAGTTTTGGACTCATCTAGATAGCTATATGGACTCATCACATCAGCTCCCGTAGTTCTTTTCCAGAGTCCTGTTTGATTGTCATATAGAGAATATTCTAACAAATATGACAAAAGTAGTATAGCCACACCTGATACTGAATGCTAGCATTAAGAAGTCTAAAATGGAAAATAGAAACGAGTTCTTGCATGGAAATAACAGATATATAAGGGGTTGGTTCTTGAGTGAACAGGGGTATGCTACAGATGTATCTACAGTGAGGCAAAAAACTAGCCTTATTTCTGTTGCATTAAAATTTTGTTAATTAATATATTTAATATCTATTAAATAAATGTGTGTGTACAAAACCTCTTTCAGATAGAGGTGGAAGGATTAATTTTTTGGCATCCCTTCAAATGACATAGCTAAAGCACAGTTATTTGGTAATTACAAGTACAATTGTAGAGTAGTAGCATTTTTTGTTATCACCAGTTACCACTAATTTCCTGATTGTATTATTGTGTGCCTAATTATGGTGTAATTACAACAGAGTTAATTTGTAACATTAATGCACTCAGTAAAAGTATTACAATGAGAAAAGACAATGAATTCGCTTACGTAGTGAATTACCCAGTAACGTTAATTAGTTCTAGTTAGTTATTGAAAGGGAGCTTGCAGAGCAATTCTGCTGTAACTCCACTGCAATGAAAGTACCTCTATTGTAAACCACAGGAATGTTTTGTCAAGGCTGGAATGGATTCCATTAAAAACAAATAATGCTCTTAAACTCTGAAAAAAACAGTTGAAGCCATGTATACAAAATTCTTCAAGATGTTGATGCAACTCCACACAAGTAAAACAAAGGAACAAACAACAATCACAACCACAGATAAAAGTCCCAGATATTTTTGTTGGACAGGTAGGTGATCTTGACCAGAGATGCCCAAATGAAATTATTTTAGGAAGTGAAATCAAGGCATTCTCATAGGATTGAAGCCTCACAAATGTTGCCAGTGCTGACTCGCCCTGGCAAACTCTTTCACCTTCCCCATCTCAGTCAGGTACCCTGTGCTAATCAAGGTTGTGTCAAGTGGAAAACATAAAGAGGTATCTGGGGCCTTGGACACATCACCTCTTCCCCCAAGCCTCACAGCAGGACTTTGTGTCCCCACCATGGTGTGACACCTGACCTGGCTTCAGCACTGGGCAGGTGCAGAGCAGATCGAAGCTTCCTCTCCTGCTCGCCCTCCCTCCCCTCCACGCTGGAGATAACCTCCAAGGGGACATAGATAGATGCCCATCCCGGCCCAACTCCATATCTCTCTGCCTTGTGCCAGCCCCTGCCAAGCCTGGATGGAGCCTTTCCCACCCAGAAGCACATGTCCTCCCATTGCCAGGGCCCTTGGCTAAGCCTCCCTTGCTCTGGCACCACGACAGATTTCCCCAGCACCTCTCCGCCCAATGGAGATGGACAGTCTGGGGAAGCTGAGGAGTGAAGGCAGGAGAGCAGAGCAGCCTTTTGGACTGGATGTGCCACAGGGCTGCTGCTGCTGCTGCTGCTTTCCAGATTAGCATATTTCCTGCTGCAAGTATTTACAAATTGGAGCATTCCTCTTCATACCAGTCAAAACTTTGTGAAAAAAGGTCAGATGAGTACAGAGCTTTTTCTGTGTTCTTAGTGTATTAGAACAAAAGTGCAAAAATACAGATAAATTGCAGCTTTGAAAAGTTTGAAGTCATCTAAGAACATCTATTCATGGTTTGAAAATAAAATATTCAGATTCATAAATGTGTTTTATATGATCTACTAAGCTGCATTTCATGGTCTTAGGGCACTCCCATCATGCTGCAAGATTTTCCTAGTCAGCTTTGTACTCCACAAAAGAAACTAAGCATACTCACACACAGCGAGTCAGTCAATGTGTTCACTAACTTGTTATTCAAATTAACCTACTCATTTCTCCACATCTATGACTCCCCCAAGTCCTTCCTCTCCAGTTTCAGGCAAAGCTGGAGGCAGTTGAGAATTTAGGCAAGCAAATATTCCCCCAAAACTCCCATAGAGCAATCAAAGGGTTTCAGATTCCTCTTGGTGATTTAGGTGATACAAAAGTTCAGTACTGAGACATTCAGTGTTGCAAAAACCAAGTTCTTGCTCTGTTTCTCCTTGTATTAAATTTCTCATTGATGAAAGAGGGATATGAAACATAGTTATTAATGCAAGTGGGATTCTCAAAAACATACCAAAGAAGGACAGGGTCTAGGGAGGTGGAATGAGAAAGGAAGTAGTTTTATTTTCTGCCTCATAAGAAAATGACTATTTACATTCTTGACCAGATCAGTCATTTGGGTATACTGGATTTATTACTTATCTAGGACTATCTTGTTTATAGTTCTTACAGAAATATTCCAAGTATCCCCACTGAACTGGATCATCTGTGTTTGTTTCTTAGTTTCAGTCAGTCCTGCGTTACATATCAAACAGAAGACACTGAAAAGCTTTGATGTATTGTGTGGCCATAAAAAATGAGGAGACAGACATTGTTTATTCCTAAATCTGTCCTTTTGACTAAAAGCTTTGAGACTCTGACTGTAAATGTAAGATATTCTTCTTCATTATGCTGTGTCTAAAAGAAATGTGTACTGAAATACAAAATTATTTCAGCAAAAGCAACTGATTTATTAAACTCTCAGCCTGAAAAAAAAGCTGATAAAACTGTTTTGAACTCCTTAATAGCTTGTGTTCCAGATGTTACTTTTTTCAGCACTTTTTCTTGCATGTTTTAGTAGCTAGATAGCACATCACATTTTCTTTTCACTTTAATCTTTAAATTAGTATAAATTTGAGGTAGGCTTCATTTTTTAAGAAACTAGTTTCTTCTGCAGTCCAGAGCACCAGTTTAAAATCTTCAGTTGAAATCTGTCCACAGTTGTAGACTAGAGACAAGTTGCCTTTAGTTTTCATCGACTCATTAAGGATTTAGAAAGGTGTAAGAGAAGAAGAGTGGAATCAGACTGCAGAATTTCTGTGCAGTTCTCATATATGTCAATTTTTTACCAAAAAAACCCCAACAATAAAATGCAAATTACAACCAAAAAAATTTTTTTAAATGCTTTAATATTAATTTTGAAAACAAAAAGATCTTTTCAGACATATTTACAATTAGGACTATTTATGTCATTTTCACACAGAGGAACTGAACACAAGACTTGCGTATTTCAGAGAAATCTATGTTCGAAAAACAGGGTATTGTAGATCATTGGAATTTTTAATAAATATTAAGGACCAATCATCAAAAGCCCAATTATGTTAAAAATAAATTTTGAGAATTGACTTTGTCTACATTTTTTTGATTATTGTTTTGAATATTGTTTTGATTATTGTTTCCCAATCCTAATCTTTGTTGTAAAGGGCCTTGTGTCTGGACCATTGTTATGCAACTGCAGCCCAGGAGCCACAAGCTCTGCTCTGGTCAGCTAGATGAGCCTGGAAAAGAGCTATGACACTGGATCTTTCTGGTGAGACCAGCAGCTCTCCCTGAGCTGGCACAGAACATCTTGAAATTCTTTTCTCAGTATTATTATTATTAATAATAATAATGTTGTTGTTGTTGTTGTTGTAGGATTGCAATACTATGTCAACCATCCCCTGCCATCAAGTGCTCCATTTTCATCTTTGAAAGAGTTAGATGTGGGAGCCCATGTTGTAATTTCTTACAATTTTACCATGAGGTTTTTGTCAGGTGGATGTTTCTCAAAATTCCTGGTGCTGTAAGCATGAAAATTAAAAAGGGAAGTATGGATTTTAATGATTAATCCAAGCTTTAAGAGAGAAAGTATATGAGTAAGTGCATCTGAAAATGCTTAAAATTAAAAGCAAGATTATATTTTTTAATATATAGTTTTTATATATGTATGTGTGTAACTTTGAGCTTTTTGATTTTTTTCCTCTTTCCTCCCCTTTTAAGGTTTTGGATTAGTTATAACAAAACTCATCTAAACTTCATTGTGTTCAACTATATGTGTAGATAAACTCTAATTTCTCCCTTAAAGGTCTTTAGAGTTTTCTCTGCCATTTATCAGGTGATTTTAAATGCTTCAAAAACATTTAATATCTTCAAAAGTAAAAAAAAAAGAAAAAACCCCCGAATATAATTCTATTAATATTGAGACATCAACTAAAAATCACACACCAGATTTGCTTTACTGTCAAGATTTAGCCAAGAAGTTGTCCTAGCATCAGTGCTAAATGCCTGTGCCCACCACACAGAATTTTCAGACCTTCTGTAAATTTAAATCTCATCAAATTCATAGATTCTGAATCATTAATTGAGCATTACCAAATAAATACTTTGAATTGATACAACTCTGGATTAGTATATATATAATTTATACTACTCTAGATTAATTTATTTTTTAAAATAGTGGCAGTTAATGTTAGGAGTTTCATGAAAACACAGGGTGAATTACTATTGCTAAGATCCTTTCTCTAGACAATCAAGTAGTAAAAACAAACAAGCAAACAAGACATAAACCAGCACCAAAAAAACCAAGGGGTTGACTCAGACCTGTTAAGAGTATAAAGTGTGCAAAGATGGAAAAATACGGGTGCCATACTAGTCTTGTTGCTGTAGTAACAGCCCATTTTAACCAAAGAATGAGAACACCACATATTTTTAAGAGATTGACAACTGAAAGCTAAGCAAATATGGTTACCAAAAACTAACATGAGCAGAAACTGTAATACCCCAATTCAAGACAGGTGAAGACCTGAAGGATTAGAAGATAAGCAAGAAAGTGTTCTACAGAAGCATAGCAACTTTTTAAAGTGTGCTTTCATAGTAATGATGAACTCAGAGCAGCCAAAGTGCAAACAGAATAACCCATTAAAATATCAGAAGATTTTTCTTGATCCAGGATTATACAGTTTGACCCTTCCTCCTACGGATATCAAGAAAGTAAAATTAAAGAAAACAGCACAGAAAAGCAAGTTGAGGTATGCAGGCAGTGTACAGTGCAGATATACAAAATGAACAAGGAGCATCTCCAATAACTTGGCATTTTATCATTAAAAGCTATTATTTTTTAATTGATTGAATGGAGCTCTTCTGGTTTACCCCAGATGAAAAAGTGACCTTTATTCTTCAAAGTATTTGGTTTAATTTCTCTTACTGGAAATATTTTGGCAAATTACATCTACAAGGTGGGAGTAAGGTCAAATAAGGAAGAACAAGAGGTTTTTACACCTCTTGCCTTAGTACACAATTAATTTCAAGGGTCTTTGAGGACTGAACTATATTGTATCTGATAAAATAGAGAAATTCACCCCAAGTCTTCTCAGTTTTAGCTTAAAAATGGAAATACTGGTACACACTGCCCACATGCCACACAAGTCACTTGTTTCCCACTAGCTGACATTGATTAAAAGGAGTTTTTTGGTTGGTTCTGGTAAGGTCATTAGACAGCTTGATGATCATAAATAACTCCAGTGTCTATGTAAACTTCATGCACGGACTACCTCTAAGCTAACTAGAGTTGACCCAATTTCTGTCAGCAGAACAAGTGTGTGTGTATCATCTAAAGCACATATTTAAGTGCTTTTGCTAAATGGGGGACTAGTTAAGATACAGTGAAGAGAAATAAAGGTACTCAAATATGCTAGACAAATTTTCACTCCTTCTGAATTCTCTACTTCTACAGCGTTCACCTCTAACAGTACCTAAAATTATTCATATACTTAATGTTATGAAAATAACCTGTAATTGTGTAAAGGATATATACACATATATGTGATATGTATATTCAGTGCTCAGTAAAATTAAGCTGAAGATTCTGTGAAACAAAACTAAAAAACAGTTACAATTTTCACGGAAATATCCTGTTTCTGACATTTTACATATATGCATTAAGACGGATAAGATTTTTATTATATAATTGCAGAGTGGTGAGTAATAATGCTAGATTATCTGACCTTTCTTCTGACATGTCCCAGATTCTATAAAATTTTTCACTTAGCAGAAAGATGTGCTATTAAAGGAATAGAAGAATTCAGGTTTGTTACTGTCAAACAGTAAGATCCCCTGATTTCTCTATTACACATTTTTATGAAATCATAATGGGAAAATCTACCTAAAATGAAATTAAAGAAATTCTATTGCAATACAAACCTAGAAAGCAAATGGTGCAAACACAAAAAGTTGCAGAAGTTTGGGGTTTTTTATTATGACTTGCTATGAAAATGTTCCCTTTTGCCTTGTTCTTAGACTTATTAGATGTGTCCAACAACAGAAAAAAACAGAACAATAGAGATGTTGAGATTTCCATCCTGGCTGATTTTTTGTGTATGTACAACTGCAACAGACACTTTTGCCTTCTCAAAATTGTGATAAAAGTTTGCAATTACTGTGTTCAGAGGTCTTCTTTCAGTTAAGATTTATCATCCCTTACTCACAACCCTTGAAATGTACATGCAGTATAAACAATATAATTATGACTGAATGGAATGAAAGTTGGGGTTTTTTTTGGTTGAGGTGCGGTTTCTTCTTCAGTATTATTGGCATGTAACTCACAATAGAAAATATATATTCTGAAATTCTTTCTTTTCTTTGTACCTATTCTTCCTAGTGCTGAGAAAATGAATTATCATTAACACGATGAGATAAAACCCAAGTTATCAGGATGTGGAACTTCAAGTACTCAGACAAATGCAATTTCAATTACACAATTTAAATGTAATATTTCCAATTATAGTTATTATAAAAAGTATGAGGTACTTATGGTGCACTAAAAAATACTGCTTTCTATCTCAGTGTGTTTTATATTCTGCAGCAGTTACTGTTAAATTCAGACTACAAGCCCATTATCCATAGTCTTTTCATCCACCCATAGCAAAGTTAAAATACTGGAGTGCTTTTAAGCAGCCCCACAGTGTGTGAAGATAGGCTGCATCAGAGTAGAGAAGATATATAGCTGCTATTTATAATGATTGCACACAGTTACAGTAGCAACCTACTGCCAAATTTCATGATACAGCATAAAAACAGTGTAAAAGTTAATCTGTGACCTTCTTAGGTGGGTAGCTAAGATTCTCTGGTGAGGGGTTGGTGTGACTTTGTGACCCAGACCACTACACTGCAGAGGCCAGCGTCTGCCTTACAACTCTGCTTTGCTCTCAGTTCTCTCCTATATGCTCTGAATTTGCTGTGGGGTGATGCTATGTGGTAGATGATGTAAACCAGCAACAATCAACAGCCAGAAGTACAGGTGGAAGAGTAAAATGTCACAGAATGGACTAAGTGCTGCATTTCAGAGCTGGTTGTGCTTGAACGAGCATCTCTGGTCAGAATCGAGTTTCCACACCTTGTCACCCTCAGTCCACATCTTGGTGCTGGTGAAGGTTTCACGCAGCAGAGAATGATGTCACGTATTCTGGGGCTCAATGGTTATAAAGCATTACTCCCACCCCCTTTTCACAAACAAAAAGTGATCAGTTCCCAAAAACTGTGAACGATCTCAAATTGGGAAGAGCCAGGTACAAGAAGACACAATGTTATTTTAGAATCATATAATCACTGAAGTTGGAAAAGATCCCCAAGTTCATCGACTCCAGCCTGTGACCAATCACCACTACACCACCATATAACTAAAGCAGAGCACTAAGTGCCATGTCCAGTCATTTCTGAGCCTGATCCTCACCTGGCTACACCCTCTTTTCAGAGAGTTGTAAAGAGTGAGAAGGTCCCCGCTAAGCCTCCTTTTCTCCAGGATGAGCCCCCCAGCTCCCTCAGCCGCTCCTAATCAGACTTGTGCTCCAGATCCTTCATCAGCTCCATTGCCCTTCTCTGGACACGTTCAAGCACCTTAATGTCCTTCCAGAACTGAGGGGCCCAGAACTGAACACAGTTTTGAGATGTGGCCTCACCACTGCCCAGCACAAGGAACAATCACTACCCTGGTCCTGCTGCCACATTATTCCTGATACAGGCCAGGATGTCATTGGGTACTTTGGCCACCTGCTCACACAGCTTTCTTCCTTCTTTCGGAACCACTCATAAGATCTGAGTTCATTATTCCTAGATTAGGCTATGACTCTCTGCATTTTCAGTACGGATTCCCAGTTGTTGTAGTATCTGGCAGAGTCACCATAGTAAAACTTTTTTTAAATTACGATTTTGTTATTTGGACTGAAAAGTTTTAAGAGGCAAGAAAGAAAATTAATGTAAAACATTTTGTCAGTTACCACTGGGAAATCTGATGCACAAAAAATAATTACAGCCATGAAATCTTTCCTAAAAATGAAAGTGTAGTATGAAATATGCCCACAGGAAATCTTTAAAATACTCAGTTTGCTATCTGTAAAGCCAGTATTTATGTGTTCTTTGAAAAGCCATAGTCTTTACTGCGAGTTTAATATTTTTAGATGCAGATGAATTTGTACACATCTCTTGCATAATTATGTGCTCCATTAGGTCCCAAGTGTGCCGAATTCTGAATTCTAATTGGATGGCATTAATTATCTTCAGCCAGGAATACACAATATTCTATTGGGTTTACCCAATCATTTAGTGTACTCCGAAACATTATTCTCAGGCTAACAATCAAATCATTGCTATCACCAAGTCACACAGCATTTCATTTGTTAAGGCTTACTCTGGAGTTATCCATATATTGATAAAAGTGAGCAAATACTGAACTCTGCAGTTGCACCTCAGATGAGGCAATGCAGACCAGATAGACACAGGAGAAAGAATGGGACTATCACAGTCTGCTGATGGTGAATAAAATGTGTCAGTGTATAATCAAGACCAGGGACTAAAACTACCCTAGGAGCAAAAATTTAAGGAAATGTAAAAGGGGGCATGAGACTGAAAGTTAGAGGCTTCTAAGAATTAAAAATTAAGGGACTAAGAGCTGCAAGGCATAGCAGAGAAATGGAGGGAGGCGCTGATCCCTAAGCATGGATAATGAGATCAAAAAATCAATCCCATGAATTGGGTGATCCCTACTCAGCATTTGTATTAAAATAACATCCAAACCTTCAAGGATAGAATCTAGGACAGCTCTTACATTACTTAGACACCCTTGCCATTAGAAAGTTTGTCACAATGTCTAATTTGAGCTCAGTACTTGTCACGTTGTTGGCAAAACAGTTTCAGCTCAAGCAATGTTATTCAATTATTTTATTGCCAATTAATGCAAACTTAATTACTGACTTGGGTATTGGGGGGAAAAAATAGAAGACAATTAAAATCTTCCCTTAGGGAAATACCTGACCTCTTCACCAGCTCAGTACAACTTCTTTTAATTTCTAGGCTCAACTTGCCCTGCTGTCACATTACACTCAGATACACTCCCAGTCCCCTTGGCAAGGTGTCTCTCTAATGGTTTCCCATGGCTTTTGTATATTTATAAACTTAGAGTGATATTGGGGTTTTTTTTACAAGTTTTTTATGAAGCCATTCATTGTAATCTCAAGCTCTTCCTCCACAGAACAGTTGTCAATTAATCCCTATCTTGATTCTGCAAACTATTTTGTTGAGAGTGCAATGTCAGGTTACATTTCATCTATCCCATTTCTCCAAGCTGTCAACATAATTCTAAAATGTCATTTTATAGTACTTGCAACCAATCCTGTTGTATTTCCAGGCAGTCTCCCCTGTCACTCAGATCTTTCCTAGAAATGGTGACTAGTGTTGTTGATGACTTAAATTCTCAACTACATTGATTCTGGAAATCACCACTTCGTATCATTTCTTTTTGTTTCTCTTCCCCTGAAAAGCTGAGCATGCTTTTTTTGCTTGTTTGTTTTTGGGGTTTTTTTTGTTTGGTTGGGTTTTTGTGGGGTTTTTTTTGGGGGGGGGGGGTTGTTGGGGTTTTTTAAAGTCTATTCTCTCCATTATGTGCAGTAAAACACCCTTCTGATCACATACACTATAGCAAAAACTTGTGGAAAATATTTGAGAATATTTGGTTCCAATTAGCAGTAAGGCATTGGTTAGAGAAGTGCTAATAATCCAAAATGAGGACAACAAGAGTTAGAGTCCCCCCTTATCCCAGCTGCCCCAGAGACACTGGGCTCAGCCATACGAGCTGTACACCCTCTCAGAGCCTGCACTCTATCAGAGGCCACTGCTTGTGTGTCATGCCTTGAAGACTTGGAACAAATGCAGATATTCTGCCAGATAATTTTCAAGACAAAAGAGAGCAAATCCGTTTAGGAAGCTTTTTTTTTCCCTTGATAAAAACGTTTATCTGATTTTAAATAAAGAGGAAAAAAATACCAGAAAAGGATATTCTTTGTGGCCATATTTCAAGACATAATTCCACTTACAAAATAAAGCTTTAAATTCCAGCATCCTTTTCTTACTGATAAGGAAATCTTCCATAATCATAGGCCTATGCAGAAAAGAGTAATCAATATGAAATATTCCATAAACCCCTTACTGTACCACATCATAGTTCATCAGAAAACCCACTCTGAGTGGCTAAACTCCAAGTCAGGAAGAGCAAGGCAATCAGTAACAACTTTTCACATCTTTCTGCTGTGGAGAGCATCCCATCGCTGATGCTACGCTCAGATTCCCTGCCAACCCAGGGGCTATCCTGACAGGGAATGTTGGTTTTTGTCTCTCACTTGTTCATGCACACACACACTCCTTTCAGATCCTCAACCAAAACACCTTTGTAATCATTCTTCTCTGAGTTAAATATCTTTGCAGAAATGCTTCCAGTCTGGCCTGATTTAAGCCTTTTTTTTAAAAAAAAAAAAAATTGTTAAAAAGAAAAAATATATATGAGGATGTATTTCAGTCTTGTGAAGTTTTTCCCCTCACTTGTTGATTTTCACAGTTATTTATATGTTTTAATGTCATTTTCTACAGGTCATACACAATGTATATCATCTTGTTCTCAAAGATAGGTTTCATTATTAAAGCATTCATCACAGCTTATTAAATAAGAGCTTATTGGACACTAAGTGTGTGGGCTTCTAGGCAGAGGGAAGATAAAAATACTTTATTATCATGTTGTTAGCAGCATTTCATTTCTAACTGTTAGACCTTCATTTGTATCTGCTAATGTAATAAAATTAATCCTGTAATTTTAGTTGCTTAATTTTTTATTAATGACAGTATGATTTCTTAGCTATGCTGTTGTCCATTTAACAGGAAAAAATCTTTTCTCTCCCTGTGAAAGTTAGCAAGTGAGAGAGGCAGATTAGATTTTTGCTACACTAAGAAGTTGTCTTTTCTATTTCCTTTCAGCCCACTGAGAGCTGAAATGAAAAGAGCTGACTGACAGCTGCCTACCAGGCTGTGCACACCCCTAATTACAGTCGCTGTACAGGGTTATGCACATGCTTACACTCCTGCCTGCAAGGTCTCAGATCATGATTTTTCTTACATATATATAAATCAATATAATCTTTCTCAAGTTTGAATCTTTACAGCAGGCAATATAAACCTTGAGACTGCCAAAAAGGGAAGATCTCTGGTTTCTACTAACAACAAAGAATTCAAAAACAATTGAATAAAATTTCTCAAAATATTTGCCCTTTCTTCTCTATGTCCCATTCATTTTTCTGATCATCTATTCTTTTGTATCCTACCTTATATTTTATTACTTCAGTCAACCAACACAGCAAGGCTATTTTTAGCACAGGTGTGCTGATTTACAGAGCTGAGTTACAGACCACGAGGAAGTGATATCAGCCACATCAAAAAAAATGTTTCTTGGTCCTACTCCTGCTGGGTCAGGGGAAAAGACAATTGCTTTCCTTTCTCAATTCACTTATTCTGTTGCTGAACTGGAAGAAGGAAATGCTGTCTCTATTCCACAAAACACAAGATGTGACATTCCAAGGGGATGGACGAAACAAGTGCTGGCATTATTAGAACGGAAGGAAAAAATAATAAGTTGCATCAAACAAAGTAGTCTGATGAACACACACTGTGAGGAAGAAGTCTCACTGCAGGTGGAAATGTTGCTCCATCAGGTATGCTGCTTGCCTTACGTCAAGTAGAATAGACCACCTTAAACCTCAGAAGATTCAGACAGTTAATTGAAGCTGAACTCTAGCAAATATTGTGTCCAAATAAGATTACTTGGGCTTTTGGGGAACTGTAGAAGTTTTTCCCAGTTTTAGCTGCAATTCTCTGAAAACTTAGCTTCAAAGCAATATACAAACACAGTGCAACAATGAATCAAACTCTGTAAAATATTATCCTGTCTACTAACAATAGCAAGAAGCTTATTGGGAAGAATTGCTTTGTCCTTGTTTGCTAACATTCATTTGCTTTCTCTATGTGCCTTTGATTTGAATTCACCCCTAACCTCACTTTGATCCAAGCACAAATGGTCATGCTCAGGGGTTTACTGTGGATTCCAGTTGAGTTTCCTTCAATATATAATGCTTGTGAGAAACAAAGTCAAAGCTTAGTGAGGTTTAAAGGTTTACATTTTATCATTAGAATGGTTGTATTTAGAGGTAATCTGCTATGAAGTGAGTGTACAGTAAACAGTTTCATACAGAAGACATGAAACAATTTCTAGTAATTAGTCCTTCACCTCACTTTTTTACTTGAAATTATAATTCCAGAAGTATTCCTATTCCTCCTCTCTTATGTAAAAAGGCAAATTCACACAGGATCTTTTTAAAAGTAATATTACTTTTTCCTTATTTTGTCCACCCCAGACTTAAACAGTGTCCTGATCACAACTTATATCTAGGAAATTATTGTTTCCTTTTATTTCTTATCTATCTGTATAAATCTGTTATCCTCTATTAGCGAGCACCCAGCTATGAACTAAATAGCTTTTTTATATAGTTCCTCCAGGTAAATACCATTTTCTCTGGGCAAGTACTATTTTACGGACTATGCCACTGCTGGAAAGGATTTGCAATGTGCAAGAATGCAATGTGCTATAAAATAATTCTAAAAATGTAGGTCCTTAATCTCTTTTAATGCTTTTTTTTCCTCCTGAACAAACCTTTGCTTCTTTTTAATTTATTTATAAGGAGCCACAAAGATTTCAAAGTTTGCATTCCATGATTTGCTCTAATACATAAACATTTATTCCAAAACTTATTTGCTAATTGGAACCTTGAAATAGTTTCTATTAATAACATATGGTTTCATTTTGGAGAGTTGTGCAGGTCAATGAGGCTGTCGACAGATGAACAACACTAGTCCCCTGGAGGGAAGGACCCTGAGTGGGACTCCTGGTTAGGGTGACCGAAAAGGTGTCTCCCAGGATGCTTTGCTTCTTTATGTTAATGTACCCCAGCTCTGCCTTCCTAGTTGGCCCATTTGGCCCTCCCCCTTTTACCTTATCTAGAAGGTTCTCCCTTCCCCGTTCCTCTCACTGGCCCTTGCCCTCACCACTCCCCCAGAGTTTCCCTTTGGACTGCCCTGTGCCCTCAGATTCTCTCTGCCCCTACCGGCCCCATATATAAACTTGGACCCTCCCTTTCTCCCCCTCTCTTGTCTCCATCCCCAGGCTCCTTCACGTGTGTGGCTGGAATAAATTTCTCCTCTGGAACTCTGTATGAAGACCCTTCCTGCCTCTTTGCCGTCGACTCATTTATTAAGCTATCCGGTGTGTGCGGTTGCATGTGAGAGTGTGTAGTGGCCTTGTCAATGGGCTCCATACTGGAGACGCTTCTGGAAGGTTGCGGCACTCACCATCCACCCTCCACAACAGAGAATAGCAAAACAAAAAAAAAAACAAAAAAAAAAAAATTAAAACTGTGAGGACAAAAGGATCAATACATGAATGAGTTTCCTGAGAAAAATCCCTGTCTGATTTGTTCGCTGCCCTCTTCAAAGACTCATATCTCTCAATGGATGCAAAACAGATTTAAGGAGATAGACACATAACCAGATGCCATCTCATTTCTAACACCATCTGCATGAAAAAATTCTTTTTTTTTCCGTAAAAACCTAGGCCAGTTTTGCTATTGAGAAACTAAAATTCATCCCATTAACTGTACCATATATTGGCTACTCCAAATCCTTCTATCCACTCTAAAATTCATCAGAAAAATGAATGAGGTTCAGACTTTTATGATCTTCTCAGAAGCAAGCTAAAAAAAGTAGTCCCTGGTACTACTTTTGGTAGCACCTTAAGGTAGGGTGTACAAGGTGCTGTTGAGATCCTCTTTTCAGCATCCCTTTGCATACAGGCTGGTACACTCACCCCGGGATTATGAACAGCAGCATGGCCTGCCAATCTCATATGATTAGAAATAATAATATAATTGATAACCAGATGAATCAGGCCTTGCTTGGGAGTGCAGTGGGAATACGGCAACCAGTTTGGGGTAGTATGCATCGAAGAACACCATGAGGGCCAAATGAGGAAAATCTGGATGAGAACAGCTAATGGGAGTCAGAGACCTCAAAAACATGAATTGTATTTTGAGAATGACTCAAAAAGGTTGGTTTAAAGATGAGAAGATTCGGAAGACACAAGAATGACATGCACCAAAAACTGCTGCCAAAGGGAAAGAACATTGTGTTCAGGTCTGTCAAACAAACAAACTAATGAACTGAGATTACTTCAAGATATTTGGCTTGTACAACAAACTTCTTATCAGCATAAATAGTGGTACACTGAACTAAAGATCCTTGAAGACCGCAGATTTACCCTCACCAGAGGATTTTAAGAAAAGGCTGGAAAAATATATGCCAGAAAAAATACAGTTGATGTTGGTCTCAGCAGGGAAATGGACAAGACATCTGTCCTTCCAGCCTGACAGGTCCTCAAGGCCAAGAGTCAGCAGGAAAAAAATGAGGTTTCCAATTAACTCTCAGAAATCACACTGCTCTTATTTTCCAGGCCTGGAACCTCATGTGATTTAAAGGAGGGGCCACTTGATTTGACAGGCTCTTGTGTTGTTTCAGTTCCTTTCATGGCACTTTCTAGCTCATAAGCCTGACTTGCCTTTCCTGGTTTTGACAGCAATAAGTCTCAAGTGAGGGAGAGAGGAAGTACTAGAAAAGTTTTTATCCTATTTACAAACACCGCCAAACCAGTGCAAGATGAAATATTACCAACCATCCATTCTCATATATTTCTAATAAATAGATAGGGTGAAATCATTAGCAGCCATTACTTATTTTTCTCTAAACTCGAGAGAAGAATGTTTAATTTTTTATCGACTGAGCACTGCACAAAACATGAATACAGACACAAAATTTTTAAGAGTGCAGAATTAGGCCAATCATGTAGAGTCTATTACACAGTCCAGCAGGCATCTTAGCTTCAAAGTATTTCTTGGCAAACAGTTTTCAGTTTTAAATCTTTACATTAGAAAAACTGATTGATTAGGATTTTACTGGATTGAAAAATATTTAAAGCTAAAGAAATACTAACAGATTGCATCGAATCAGCAGAGAACTTCCAGCACTGAGGATGCACAATAGAAATGCTTATGGAAAGGAAGAGAATATGTGTATTTCAGTGGAAGAGGAGAGTTATTTTATCCAACAGTAAATGCAGAGCACAAAGAAATCAAATATAGCCACCTTTTCAGAGTGCAGATGAAGGCTATGAGATTAGCTCACTTCCAAGCACAAGATAAAGGCAGGGACAAACACAACACTAATTTTTCTCCTATGACAGATCTATGAGTCTTTCCTCATGTTCCCAATAATTGTAATCCCAATACCTGTAAGGCCTGTGCAAATTACTTCTATGGGAATGGAATCAAGACAAATTAGGGTAATCTATAAATATATACGCATATCAATAAAAAAACATATATATGTGTATATATATATTTACACACACACATACTCAGTAATATATACTGTGGGAGATGTGGTTCTTCTCAGATTCCTTTGCAGAGACTTCCACTGCTTCAGTTTACATCCCTACTTACAGGCACCGTATTAGCCCCTCAGCTGCCTTGGCTGCCATTGGCAACACAAGATCGTGCTGGTTTATATTACCATAACTCCTCCAAAAACTGCCTTTCACAACTCCCAAGGCATACAAAGGAAGTAACAAGGAAACAGATAGTTCCACTTACAGANAAAAAAAAAAAAAATCAGAAGCTGGTAAAATTAATCTTCTTTGAGAGATGATGAGCCTTTGGAGCTTAGAAGCATTCCACAGCTACAAGTACAGAAGAATTTGATGCACTATAATTTTACAATCACTCTCCTGTCTTTTCATAGATGTTTACCAAAAATATTGCAGTCACAGGTAAAACATGGTGTAAGAAGTATAGCAGTGAAAAAAATAGTATGTATTTAATAATAGAATTTTGCTTATCCTAAGGCAGTGCACGCAAGTACCTTTAAACATGGGGTTATTGTCGATCCATATCAGGCTGTAATAAAAAATATTTTAGCTACTTGATTTATTAATTCTAATATGTTTGATATATTTTAAGTGTACTTGAACTCTCAGAATTTTTACACAGAATTTGACACAGGTCATTCTTGGAATTACACAGTTCAACAGACCCTCTTGTCTGACTAAGTCATGGTTGCCATGTTAATGAGAGATATTCAAAGCATAAAAATGCATTTCAATAATAGAAGTCAATAAAGAAATTTAAATTTATTTTATCACTCTAAGATAAATCTCAGCTATTATCTCGCTAGCACAGCATTTTAACTGGTGGCAGAACAACAAAGACAGAAACCTAGGTATTCTTGAGGTACATGTGTCAGGAATATTAGGTGAGTCAAGAGGACTGATTATTTCAGCATCTCACACTGAAGACACTGTCAGAGGGCATTTTGGGATCCTGTAATAAAAAGCATTACTACCTACAGGGTATTCTATTCATTTTTTTTAGAATTCTAAAGTTTAATGTAGTAACTTTCAGCCAAAAATTTTCTATATTTTTCTGTTTATATGTATAAATATTACTATATTGATTTAACAGCAGCTGATCTAGTTTCAAAACCTATGTCTGAAAAAAGACACAGAAGACAAGCAAAAACATTTAAGGCAAATTATTAACAGGAAAAAGAAAAATCCATACCTTAGATCCCATTTCATGATTTTATCATTTCAGATGAAATAGGTCCACCAGTGCCCTTCAGTTCATCCTGAATTTCTCATGACTGAGCTTTTTGGACATCTCTACTGCCTTTTGATTAATAAGAGCTATCACTTGCATTAAGTGCAATGAGCTTAAAATGTAATAGTATAACACAGAGCTTGGGAGCATTGGATATCTGGAGTAGCTTTATAACAATGTTTTATTATACAATATATTCCAGGTATAATAGCTATAAATAGCTTGTAACCATTTTACCCACTCCCATTAATTACCATGTATCATCATGCAAGGCAAGGATAATTGGCTTTAAAGTGATCTTGAATGAACTGCAGGGAGACAAACTGCCCTCCTGAAGAGGGATCAAAGAGCCTAGGATGTTGAGCTGGGCACTGATTACTTCCCCAGCTGGGAAAAGAAGAGGCAGCCTGTAGCATCACAAGTTCCGGGGAGGAGTCAGACTACCAGGACAAGCAGGAAAGATAGGAAGGCAGCTAAAGGTTTATATTAGAGGTGAATGCAAACATTGTCACCTGTTTGGCAGCTTTTCCTTCAAAAGTTACCAAGGCTTTCTTATTTTAAGGATCGCTTTCAAGTGAAAAATGTGAGACCAACATTTATGTTCTGTTTTGCCACTACGAGAATTCATGCCAATAAATATCTAACAACAGGAGTCTGAATGTGTATTATTTGCTGCTATATTGCCTTCCGGATGATAGAAAAGCTCTGATTCCTTGAACAAGATGCTTTAGATGTCACTTGAATTCTGATATTTTTGCTTTTCATGGGAACTGCTTGCTGCAATGCTCTTCAAGCTGGAGTAGTATATGGGAAGAATTTGGATTTCCTTGCCGTATCTTTCTCATTGCAGCTCAAAGGATCTGTTTCCAAATCACCTAAGCAAGGACAGAAAGGGTGGAAAATCCCTGTGTTACACTTGCCAGATAACTAAGTGTACACTGGGTACAAGAGGTAAATTTCATCTCCTCTATTATGCAAAAGACAAAGAGTGAAATATGTGGCTGTTTTTCCTTCCTGTTGAGCCTCTACAAAAAGACTGGCCAGTTTGTTTCCAAGTTGCAAGTCATAGCTTTGAGTCATCAGGCAGCAACAATTAGGGAGACAACCTAAATTGCCATGTGATTAATTTTCATACAATTGGTATTTTAATATTTAGTGATAGCTCCTTTGACCACAAGCAAGAGCCCTCACATAGGATACATCATATAGACAAAGAAAGAAGCCCAGTCTGCTGGAACTCAGTCTGAGTAATGTAGACATTAATACCCACCCTGGTGAGATGCCCAGTTCCTTAACTTGCAAGAGATTCTTAGATTAACCTCAATGAATAGATTCACAAGCTCCTCTTTTATTGTAAGATAAACTTTGCATAAAAAAAAAAAAAAAAACCCAAAACAACAACAAAATTCTGCAAAACAGTGTTAGATTTGAGTGGCTTCATTCTTCTTATAGATATTCAAATGACAAAGCTTCACTGATTTATAACATTTACTTTGGTTTGACTGAGAGAGATTGTTCTCACAGATCGATTCTTTCAACAGACCAATTATAATGAAATGTACTGCTCGGTCCACAGCCAGCATACTCTATAATACATTTATTCTTTACTTCCATGTAATTTACTACCCTGGACAGCCTTGCTCATCTGTAACTGTTTTGCTTTGACACAGAATAGAATTCTGTTTTGTTCTTAAAATAAACTTGTGCGTTTTCAATGGGGTGACAGTTGCTTCAGCAGCTAAGCATCATATTGCACTCAGTGAGCACTCAGAGACTGATCTGTATTACACCAGTCAGGACATTACATAGAGTTGTAAAATTATTTAATACCATGCCTGGCATTTTACCTCATATCATGGTGTTTATCTTTACAAATATGACTTTACAAATAGAAGCATTTACACCAAGTGTTTGTTTTGTATTTACAAAAAAATTCTACAAGCAAGCTGCCTTTTTTTGAAAGGTCCACTATTTTTCCTATTAGGGATTGGGTGCTCACTCACACTGAGTGATCACTGATGTATAGTTAATTGTTTTATCTTCAGTTGCTGACTGAAAGTATCCATCTAGGTGGGAACTGACTTGAAGGTCACTTGACTCTCTCCACGTAGTTGCAGTTGGAAATAAGGGCAATCCAATCAAGATATATTGTTCTTTAAATTGTGCTCTGCTGCCTTTCATGAGAGGGGACTGGCCTGATGCATAGTTCAACTCTAGAGATCTCTTCTTCTTGGTCTGCCTGGCTGGCTCCTGGAAACCTAGCCCTGAGTCCCTCCATTGCCTGACCTAAATTCCAACAGTGTATTTCATACTACCTTAGCCCCTCTAAAGGCCAGAGCAAACCTTTGGAAAATTATGGCCACTGAGATCTCTCCCAAGATGAAAACTTTTGAACATGCATCTAAAGAAATCAACATCATGTTTATCGCAATATTATCACCCCCTCATGGTTTCATATTTTAGATGTATTGTATAACCATTCGATTCACCCACAATCTGGCATGATGTCACAAGGATCACTATTAAAAAGTAACGGATTTGATTTTATTTGTACTAAAACCATCTGGAGAACTGGATCAGTGCCTCACCTTCCTGAAATTCAGTTAGTATAATTCAAGAACACAAAAAAGACAAAATTAACTACATGAAAATAGGGTTAATTAATAGTTCTCACATATAATTAGACCTGCTCAGATCTGGCCGAGCAGAGTTCCCATTGATAAATTTCAAGAAGTGATCTTTGCAAGATTTACTCAATCTATAACTCTGGCTGTTCCTAGTACTAAGATAAGGGAATATTTTATGCAGCAGGATGGTACAATAGGATGGTGGCAAAAAGAACGGTTGCAGATATAATTTATAAAGAGCCAATGTTGTTTGCTAGTAATCTGCCATTTCAAACAATAGTCTCAGCTCTAGTCCTCTCTTTTTATTAAAGAGTTGCTATCTTGTGTGGGAATATGCTATAGTCTGCAAAGGGTGAAGTTGCATTTTGCTGTGTTTCTCCCAGAGCAGGAAAGGAAGTGAGCATGGAAAGATCACAGAAAAGAAAATAGTTATGCACTGATGGTACAGTCTTCCATTTTATTCAATTTCTGCACAGGCAGCTCTAGTCTCTTCCTTTGAATAGAGTAGGTGTGACTCACACATTATCAGGAGTTTCAGAGCAGTGTCTTCTGACACACATCCTTTTCAAGGCCTGCAAAAGGAGTCATTTTTTCCCAAACTTCTGCATTTTGCAAAGGGAGCATGGACTGATAATCGACAAAAATTTAGCTCATTGTAAAGTGGAAGGAGAAAGAATTATTATGGGAGAGGCAGATTGGCCAGATGTTTCCTCAGATGCCTCAGACACTGAGCTTGACTGTGCTCGTGTCTGTCCATCTTTCCTAAATGCTACTCCTCGGTTGTCACTTCCCAGTTGCTGGCAGCTACAATGCAACAAAGCTTAAAAAAAATTAGACTTCTAGAGGTGTAGGGCCACCTTTTCCCGGTTTTTTGTATACTTGGAAGGCTTTTGCTAATCTTTTAAGTATTTTAGCAATAAAAGAATCTTGCAGAGAAATGCAGAACCCCCTCATAATATCTGTTTAAAATACAGTCAGACTTTGATGCTATTTTGACCTCTTTTGGATTAGCTGAACTCTGTCAAAAAATCTAATAAGTTTTGGCTTCAGTGGTCAATAGTAGGTTTGCAGTATGGCTTGGAAGAAATGCAGTAACCAAAAAGGAAAAATGCACTTCTGCATTATCTGGCAAATCCGTCAAATCTGATGACCACCCTCCTTTATTTCCACGACAGGTGGGGTTCAAGTTCTTGCTTTACAACCTACTGTCCCAGCTTTCTTCTCAGAATGGCAAGAAACAAAAAGTTGGTTCTAAAAGTAAGCATTGGAAATATATGCTCCCTGAAAGTCTCCCAGTAATATAGAATTAAAATCGAGGGGGAAAAAGGTTTTTCAGTGTAGTCATATTATGTAATTACCATGCTGGTGCCACACTTTTTACTTTCAGAAGAAAGACTATGAAACAACCTGATTTGGAAGACAGATAAATCTTCACAGATCTTATTTGTAACCCACTGCACAGTGAAAATTTTATATAAAGGTGCAATGCACTTGATCTCATAATGTCTGTTTCCCCCTAGCTGTTTACTATGTACTTAATGAGGAGGATATTCTTGTTACTATCAATGGATGAATGAGTGGATTTGAATATCACTTCCATACAGCTTAAAATTTATTAAAGATCAAGCAGGAGTACAACTGTTCATAAAGAAAAGTATTTATTGTACTAATTCCAGGAAGACTTTGTATTATTGCCATATGAGAGGTATCTGCAAATGATAGAGATCCCAAATTGCATCTTGAATGAATTATGACAGCAGGAAGAACCATTAAATAGAAGAACAAAACAAAGGCAACAAGTCATGAACTTAAAGCTAAATGTAATTTTAATGGTTTTGCTGAATTGAGTTCCGAGGTCTGTTGCACAGCCTTTCACCTGAAGCATAGACAGAAATTTTATTTCAAATACTCATCACCCTGATTTAAACTAAATCTTTGGTATTCCAAAGCTTTCAAGAATGACTCACATCTCAAGTAAAATGTTCTGATGAAAATTGAAGATAATGGTCTCATGCCATTAATGACAGTAAAATGGCAGCATTTTCATAAGAAAAATAAAATTAATTTCATTTTCAACAAAAAATAAATGCTTGGACATACCAAAAAATTAATTTCATTTATTTGCCAACTAGTATCCTAAAGGGTAATGTTACACAAGATATTTGCATTTTACAGGAAGCCAAATGCAGATCCATATAAAGACAGAAGCTGTGTTTTAAGTTAGGTTCAGAAGAAAACTAGTATCTAGAATTTCAAAGTTGAACACTTTCTTTTTACCTGTCACAGGTTTTTTATGGCTTTATTATTTCATAAATCAATTATTTATGTGACATTAATACAGTTGTTCCTTGTACAACAAAAAATATGAAACCCAACAAATTTTAACAAAGTAGTTTGGGGTATAATACAAGATTTTGCTAAATTTTATTAAAATCTTGCATTGGAATTATAGTATATCTTACCAACAATATTGCAATTATTATTGACACTAAATACTTGTAAATATTTGCACCAAGACAGTGTATGTCATGTGTCACCATAGCCTGTGCCCACTAAACACTGACTTCAGAGCGAAGAGAAAAAGTATTAGATATGCAGATTATATATGGAGAAACAACATAGCTGCTAAAATGAAATATGGGCTTTTACAAGCTATATTTTAACTTTTTTTGAAATGCTATTTTCTACTTTTCCTTTTATTGTTTAAAGAGCACTGTCAATATAAAGCTAAAAAAATGCATTTCCCTACCTCAATTCCTGTAACAACATTGTAAACTATTAAATATAACGATGACAGACGTATCTTTTTACCTATCCTTATGTTTGCATCTGGGGGCAGAGCAAGAGGAAAGTGGGTTATTTCTGCTCTTTTATTTTAACTGAAATGTCTTTTTTTATGTGCTTGGATCCAGTCAAGAAACCAAGGAAATAAGAATCCAGCCTGATGAAGTGCCAAACACCCTCAAATCCCATTAAAGTTTGAGGACAAAAGCCTAGCTATGTAGAAGCAAATGGGAAAAAAAAATCACCTGGGCAGGAAATTGCCCATCATTATTGCTTATTTACACAGTAGCATGGATTATGTTGAGCCATGATTAGGGGAGTGGATCTTCTCAGCATGATACAGCAATACAGGCTGCCAAGAGGCTCAACAACTACTCACTCCTGCATAAATTCTGAGAAGTTGGGAGTTTTCAACCTTCTACTCCATGTCTTGTCTTCATTTCAAGAATGTAATTTGAAAATCACAATTAATTATCTACTCCAAAAAGAAGCATGTGACCATAAGATGTCTTGAGATGTTTATTTGACAAATGAAGAAAAGCCAGCTGAAATCAAATAATTTCATGATAACAGCAACAATATAGCTGCAGTGAGTCTGCAGCAGTATTTCTAAATATTTCTAAATGCATAATAATATTTCTAAATTTATTTTTAAATTAGTGCATCTGTAGCAAGATAAAAGTCCATTTATTTTCTGCTACTGACTGTGGAGAACCCAAGAGAGGCCATTCACTGCTGTCTAATAGCCAACCAGTTATATCATGGTATACGTGTCTGGGGAAAACATACATTCTTACAAGACCTCTTAAATAAAAAAGCAACAGGTTAGCAGAAACAAAAGAATTAAACTGATACCAGCTGGCCATCACTGCATTGTGTGGCATGTTCCTATTCCTTCCCTCTCTCCCTGTAAATCATCACCAGTGCCTAAATGACTTGGTTGTGCCAACACCAAGAGGGGGCAAGGCTTTTTAGCACAGGAAGATCTGTGCTGTTATCTTAATGATTACCAATGCCTTGTTAAAAAGCCCCACAAACCAAAATATTCTGTATTATGTATTTTAATTTCATAATATACTTCTTTGTATTCTCAGCTGAAGGCATCTAAGACGGTTTAGATGGCAGTGTTGCTCTGAAATGTTGGACACTCTTTTGTCAGTTTCTAGGATAGCCCTGAGCCAAAAAGTGTATCAAAAATTATTTGCTGCTCTGACACACTATAGGTCCTACAATACCAAGGGATCAAAGAAGTCTTGGACACTACAGACCAGAGATAAAAATAACTGTCTTCTATTTATGCTTTGAGAAAACAAAGTACACCTAAAATCAGTGTACAGTGTTCTTTATCTTCTGCAGTGGCCTGAATCTGTGCTTCATATTAGTAAATATTTCAGGAAGAGAGGGAAATGTTTCAAGTTTAGCAACTGACCTCAGCAATCCAATTAAAAAAAAAGAGGTAGGATTTTTTTTCACATACCATTTTATTTTTTAAAAAATGCACAATTGCTACTGGAAAAATATAATGGGAAAAGTAAAACTACACTGACAGAGTGCCTAACACAGTCTTTTGTTCTGAAGTACCCTCAGGAGGAGCCTCCTTTCTGCAACAATTTAATGAAAACTGGCTCCTAATTTAGCTGAAGTAGGAGCTGGGAATTAAACAGTAAGAATACTGGCCTCTGATTTCTTTCTCTTTCACGTACAGTGGTGGATACATGTGGAAGCAGCCCTGACATTTTCAGTGAAGGCTGGGTTCTCGTATCACTTCTAAATGTTCCATGATAGGGATTCTGGAGAGAGTCAGAAACAGTCAATCAGCAGAGCTGTAGGCTGAGTAAAAATTCAGTTCTTGAACCATACCCGTTTGTGACACGTCTGATCAAGCAGAAGTAGATGAGCCTAAGACATATTCTAGGGACTCCTGACATGCTGAGAAAAATAGTCAGGTTTCACCCCAGGAAATGCCCAGGGTCCAGAACACTCTCACAATTCTTTTTCTCCTTACAACATCTTGAAAAGTTCTAAATTAACTTTTGAAGTACTTGCAAGGTTCTATGGGTGAAATATTTTCTTACAATTGCATTTTTTTTCAGTACTGAGAAAAAAAGATATAGTTTCCTGAAGGTTTAGCTTCTTTGCCAGATAAAAAGAAACGTTTTCATCCCTCAAACACTAAGATTGATTCTGAAGGAACACTTTTTTGTATTTTGCTTTCAGAGGCAGATGGCAAAATTGGTGAAGAGATAGATGATGAAAGGGTGTTAGAATACACACATGAAGATTGCATGTGGTGCACTTTTAAACTTGCTTTATCTGAGTAGACTGAGATCAGACGTTCCATGAAAACTATAGTTCAAAGACATTCTCTTTACAATTCTTTTGTTTGATAACCTTGCAAGTATATTGGGGGAAAAAAACCACTGGAAGCTACACGCAACTCAGCCATTTTCTTTTATCATCGGCTTGCTGTTCACATTTTATTTCAGAAACAATCACAGGTGATAACTGCCCTGTGAAATGTGATTATGCGTCCTTCCAGCTGTAACTATGGTTTCAAGGGAATTAGTGGCCAGTATGACAAGCAGCCCATCATATTTTGTGTTTAAGAATGTACACACAGAATCAGACTTACAATTACATCATAAGCAAACATTTTCATTATTTCTAAAGGTTCTGAAGCAGACTGGCTATGCAAAGCTTCTCTTTTGTTCCTGCACCTTGTTGCTTGGCCATCATTTGTGCTAAGTCTGCCTTTCAATTCATTTTACTGCAGCCTTTTGCAGAAGGTCATTTATTTGGTAATCATCTATTGAAAAGCCTAATTACTCCATGTTTGTCAGAAAGAGGAAATAGTACTACATTTGAATACTGAATGGGCTGCAAACTACTTTCCAGATGAAGGATATGAAAAATTTCAGAAGCTTTACTTATTGCCAGTCAAATGAAAATAGCTAAATGAACCTACACATTCAGGGTTAAAAACAGGCAAATACTCTGATGCAAAAGGACGCAAAAGCATACAGTTTACAGCTCTTACAACTTTAATACTAAAGTAAATACATTTAATAATTTATTACTGCTGCAGTACTTCCTGCATAGACTACTAATGCCCTCTACTGGTCCTTCTCCCACATACTCTGAATTTCTGGATTGATAAAAGCTGCTCAGGACTCATTTTCTGTTCCTTTCCAGAGAATGAAAAATAATTTAGCCGTGATTGTTTTGCTATGGTTCACACCCACCAAAGACATATCTGCAGGAAAGGAGCTTTTGTCTGGGGTTTTATCTCCAAGATACATTCTGCAACTGCTGTTTGCTTTTCCAAATCCAGAGCTGCCTTGGGAATTACTGACTACAAAGAACTCATGCACTGATAACCTTTTTTTAAACCTTTTTTTAAGCCCTTGTCGATATCTGAAAGGAAAAGCATTCAGATTTTCATGAAAAATTACATGGAAACAAGCAGCAGGGTGGTTACAAATAAAGAGTTGTTTATAGCTAATAGTCTCATGAAGATTTTTATGACATCTGGTCTTGAACTGCCTTAGCCCAAGAGGCCACCACTATCAGTTTGTGTGACATTTGGCTTGATTTGTTCACATATTCTGAAAATTTATGCTGTATATCATGCAATTCTCTTGCTGCTGCATCTAATCTTTTGCTTGAGAGATAGTTTAATGAAAAACAAATTTTGAAAATGCTTGCTCTCCCAGCTTGCAAAGGAAATGAAGCACATACCATCACATAATTTTTTGTTCCCCAGACCTGTATCTCCCAGAGGCCTTTGAAGCCACTGATCAGTTTTCAAATTGACACAGGGACAGGGGCTCAAGAACCTCAAGTCTCTCCAAAGACTGTAAGTTGCAGAGAGTGGGCTCCCAAAGGAAGACAGCAGTCTCCCACCACTTCACATTTTTAGATGGAAAATCAGCAGCCACAGGCTGGCTGGCCAGGCACTATGTCAGTGCCACAGAGTCACCCACTGTTCCCACATAATGGGAAGATGGGAATACTATCAGCCAGGGAGCAGAGCAGGACACAAATCACAGAAAAATAGAAAGCCATACTCTAGTTCTGTGTCCCATAAAACAATGTGCTTTAAGATTACTGCCAGTTGCCTGGTAAAAGCTACCATTTGACCATCTAGACGTGAACCTTCCTTACCTGCATTTGCTTATGGATGAAACTGTCTCCTCCACATGATCATCACTTCTTCTCTTCCAGGAAGAGCCATTCTCTCTGATCTGGCAGCTGAGCTGCCCATGTGAGTGCTTTCCAAGCTTTCTCATGTGAAATAATCAAAGCTAGGTCAAATACTTTAAAATAGTTGGTCTTTGCAGATTTTACTGAGTTTGTTCAGATTAAACTCAGTGCAACATGAATAAATCCCTGTATTTTCCAGCTGGACATGTTCTGAAACACCACAGTCATCCTGTCTACTCATGATAGCAGGATGGGAGCTGGACCCAGGCTGAGGGAAACACTAAATGAGGCCAAACACACCAGAGTCATGGTGAGTGCTGGCACTGATATGGGGAATGAGGCGCTGCAGATCTGACCAACACTAGCTGGGGAGAGCAATTAGAGAGGAATGCAGCCACCGGAATGTTTCTGTGGGGTTCTGAGCTGTAGGATCCAGGCTAGGGACACCCAAACACCATCAAGTATTCAGAGACCTTTTTGAACAATGTGTCTGCAGTAACGAAGCTGAATAGCAATCTCCATAATCCACTGCAGTGCAGAGATGCATCCAGTGGTGGAATCCTTACTGGAATTACTACAAATTATTAGGTGCACAGTCTGAAAAGCACATTAAGATATACAGCACTATATAACAGCATATTAGAACTTTAGACAAAGCTCATTCCAAATATCAGCCCACAAATTTGGCCAAGAACAGAAATAAGCCAGAAACTAATCTGAATAAGACAATGGAAACAATTACTAACAATCAGATCTGCCTCCATCCAGGTACAATTGACAGTAGAATACTGGGGTGGGGGGGTGGAAACTAGACAAAGACCCATTGAGCTAGACAGTTGCATTTTCTGTGAAGATATTATTGTGTGAATCTTTAAATGGGCCACTCCATTAGAAAAAAAAAATGTGTCTTTTAGGAAGTAAGAATACTTTCCAGTAATATGAAAGAGACAAGATACACAAATAATGGAAGAGAGTATTACTAATTACAGGGACTGGATATGTATAAATACATCTGTATCTTTAAGATTTCTTTCTGCACACTGCAGGTAACCTGGCAGAGGAGGCGTGTATCTACAGTGCTCAAAAAGCCATTTATAGGAACACATTTCTTCAGATAATTCTTTTTCTATGTAGAAGCCTAATTATTCAGTGGTTATTAGACAAGGAAAATAGAGTTCCATTTAAATTTAGACCTGGAGTCCAGGACAAATTCCAGGGGAGGAAAAGAAACATTTTACAGATGGAGACTTGCAATCTAACTGCACAGTTAGTTAATACAAATGTCCCAGAAGAGGAGAGAAAAACACGATGTTATGATTAAAGTCACCCAAATGAGAATTAAGAAATCTGAAGCTGTCTTCAGACAAGACAGATTTATCTCAGTTGTGGAGAGACATTACATAGCTACATGAGAAAATGTATTCTGAAACTAACATACACCTGTTTAGGTGTGACAAACAACTAATACAATGCAATATTTTTCACAAAAGCTGGGCATTCAGAATGGCATATCATACAAATGAAGTTTCTAGCAATATAACTACCACTAATATTAGCATAACTGGACAATTCTGGCAGTCAAAGCCAAGTAAGGTGGTTATGTATCAGTTGGTAAAAAAAGCCCTTATGGACAATCCTTTCAAAAACTCAATCCATTTTTAAGCCAGAGCTCTTTTAGAAAAGCAGTCGACTTTTTCAAAGTCATTAAAGTGGTCAGTGTTTCAGATGAATTCTTGATAGGAATTTTTTGATGGATAAACAGGGAGGTGCTTAGTTCCCATAGATTTCAACAAATCTGCTTTTATGTGCTTATATTGCCTGAGTTTCAATGGCATTGATCAGATTCCAGCCTCCCTAAACATGCCAGTAGTTTTTGAAAACAGGACAGTCAAGTGCTTTTGACACTTCTGTTTTGCTCCTTGGATAGGCTCTCTGCTCTGTCATCTGTCATATAGTTCACCCTCACTGATGCTATTTTAGTGCAGAACTATATATAATTTTTGTGATCTACTCTGCCTTATCCTTTTATTTAATAATTTCTTCCTTTTCTTCCGATCCCCACCAGTTGCTCCTGGTTGCAGAAAAATATGCTCTGGTAGGGATTATTCTAATTTTGACTGTTAGTTTGCTTCTTCTTTTAGCACTGTCAAATTCTGTCAGTTTTCTGTAGAATCAGAGTGAAATTCTCTGGAAGACAATCTGGATGTAACATATAATTCTTTAGCCTGAAAGACCAAAGTGTCAATGACACTCTTGTCTTCATAGGAGACCAGATCTGCCCTTTCTGCCATATCATCCCAGCTTCCCTGTTTAGCCCGCCGCATTCATGGATGAAAGAATTTCAGACAGGATGGCACAACTGGGATGAAAATTAATTCAAGGCTCTTGATACCTGTGCTATTCAAAGGCACTGGTATCAAGAGGGAGGGAGGGAAAGGTGAGGAGAAGGTGTGGACTCTCTTTCTAAATACCAGATTAAAGCTGCCTCCTTTTGCACAAGAATAAATTTCTCTGCAAATTCTTACTCTATATTTCGACAACTGAAGTTGCATTTCTGGCTGTCTTGCACAAAACATCAGGGAATATTGAGAGTCTCAGACAAGGAAGGAGAACTATGGAATCACCAGTCTAAGCTCCTGTTCAAAGCAGTTAATCTCAAGGACCATGTTGTTCAGGGCTTCCCCCTTGAAAATTTGAAGGATGGAGCCTGCAAAACTTCACTGGGCAACCTGCTTCATTGCTTGGCTGTCCTCATGGAGAGACATTTTTCCCCTCTATCCATTATAAATCTCCTCTCTTTATTCCCATGGTCTTCTTCTCATCCTTCCACACATGGCTGCAAAAAACCTGGCTGTGTCCTCCTGATGACTTCTCTGATGACTCATCATCTGTCTCTTCTCCTGATGCCAAACTGATTTTTGCCTTTTTGCTTTTATATATATTCTTTATATTCTTCATATATATTTGTAGCTCTGTAGCTTATTATTGTATAACTACAGAGATTCATAGCTAGCATTTCACCTACTCTGTTAGACAGAAAGACAAAATACATTCCCTAAAGGCTCCAATCCCCAGGGGACCAAGGTTAAATTCTCTGGGAAGCAGGGTTAAAATGGCTTCTCAAGACACTTCCTTATAAACAAAGTTTAGTTAGAATCTAAAAGGTGGGTTTCAGAAAAGGGTTGAACCAGAGAGAATTACCTCATCACCTATGTCTTTAATTTGGGATTCTTGTCAGTTATGCTAATTTGCTAAACATATAAAATTGTCCCCACTTTATGTTACAGTGTGCACCTTTGGTGCATTTTCGGCATGTTACGCACCATAAAGGACCTCCATAAAGGTAACTGCATTTTATCACCTGACTGTGTCTGGCTCATGATTTTAGGACCAGGAAAAGGCATCCCCTCTCTATTCCCATTGTCTTCTTCTTGTCCTTCCACACACATCTGCAAAAAATCTGGCTGAGTCCTCCTGAAGACTTCTCTGATGATTCATCATGTGTCTCTTTTCCAAGCTGGTTCCTGTTTAGCTTCCTCTGCACCAGTATGCCCAGGTCCTTTTCCACAGAGCTGGTCCTCAGCCAGTCAGTGGCACTCCAGAGGGTTATCCCATCTCTGGTATAGTACTTTGTGTTTGCTCTTGTTGAAATTCCTACTGGCTCATTCCTGCAGTGTGGGAGGCTCATTTTAAATGGATTTGGATAGCATCCTAGAAGTTGCTATGATCCACAGACTTGACAAGGGCACATGGCATTGGTAAAGCCATTAAATAGGATAGACCCCAGGACAGATCTCCCAGGATCTCTACTCACAGCCAGTCTCAAGGTACAGTATGACCCCATAAGTGCTGCCTTAAGGCCAATCAGTTTCTCACCTTTCCAGTAGTGTGCCCATCTAGCCTGTCACATCCCAAACTGGCTAAAAGATGCCATGGGAAGCAGACTATCAAGACAGACAATATCTGCTATTCATCCCTCCTTCACAGAGCTCATTGCTGTTAAGTTAGTTGAGCATAATCTAACCTTGGTAAGTACTAATGACCTTCTTCTCTACATGTTTGCCTTGAAGAATTTTTCCTGACAGCATGGGTAAGTGGAGAAAAACACAGGCAAGAAAATAGTTTATTTGTTTCCCTAAAGTTACTCAATAATAAAAATTAAAAATTAAAAAAATAAAAACAAAATCTAAAATACAGACTTTCTATCCAGCAAAAAAAGAACAGGTTTTAAATTACCACATGTCCTGCATTTATTGAGCAGAACATTCTGGCAGAATCACATGCCATAGGAAAATTGTTGACATATACCTGCGGGTCTATGCCATAAATTTGTAGTATTGTCAGTAAAGGCACATACTGTCATACACAAAGTAAAACCAATGTTGGGAGTTTTTTCCAACTTTTTATAAGAGCATTTGAAACATAGTTCTAAGTTCTAAATCTAATACCTGCTGCTGTAACCTGGAGTGGCATGTAACAAACCATGCACATATGTCACCATCCAAAACAGCTGGAGCAAAGCAGACTGGGTGTCAAGGAGCAGGAAGTGCTGATGATGGAATACATTGCTTGGAAAGTATGTGGTAACATTTCTTGATATAAATACCATTAGTCTTTAATATTTTCATTAGCAATGTTAACGTATTTTTGCTAATAATTCACAGAAATGGACTTCTGTGAAGCAGAGAAGTATTTTTAATTATTTATTGCACAGAAAATACCATGTTTAAAATGTATGTCAGTAAAGGAGTCAGGAATGTTTAAACAGGTAAGTTCTCAACATGAGGAGGTGCTGTTGACACTCAAATCTTTGGCTCAAAACCAGTCATGCATCAAGACACAGACTGACATATTTGCCAAAAAATTCTGAGATGAGCATTATTCCCCACATTCCAGGATGAAATCCTGGCTCTGTGCAAGGGAACTTGTGCTACGTTGTGAAGTTCATAATCTTTGAAGAATAGGCAAAGGTCTGTACTACATTGTGCACAAATGTGTTTCTGTAAGACATTTATTATCAGAAGTCACCTACAAGTTTCCAGTATTCATGAATAGCACTCAAAAAGTCTGTGGATAGCATTGCATAGACTAATATTAATAGCCTAACAAACACTGCAAGAGCAAGAAGCGTAAGAATTAAACAGATTAAACATTGATTCAGTTTTAATTTTGGTAGGAAACATCCTATCAGAGATTGGCATTAATTTGATTCAGTTACAGAGTATTTGAAAAATCAGTTCATTATGGTGTAAACACAGAGCTTCCAGGCCACCCAGATTTTGTAAATATAAATATGTTGAATTGTAACTTTTGTTCTTCAAATCAGGCAGGTCTTCTAAGCAGGTTGGTGATAGTGTCACATAATGATTATATAAAACAGTGGATAGAGCAAGTTTTCAGATTTCCATGACTGACAAATACTTACTTAGAACAATTCTGAGAAAAACACATGATTTTCAGATGTGAAGGGCAAGTATAACTCCCAATATCTTTGGCATACTAATATACAAAGACATTGGCCCAACAGATACATGACAGCAAAAATAAATAATTAAAATGAATGAAAGGATGAGGAAATTTTCTATAGGAATTGTTGACATTGTACTTTCCTCAGATTCCTGTTCCTCTCCAAAAATGGTACATCTTATTCAGAATATTCTTCTAGTGCTGGTTCCCAATCTCCCACCATGAAAAGTGAAAGCAGTTACACTACAGGAGCTCCTAGTCACTGCTCTCCTTGGGAGATGCCATTAAGAGCATGACTTCTTGAAGTAAATGGCCTCTAGAAAAAAAGGATTCATTAGATTTTCAGTATTTGGTTTGTCCATGTTTGTGTTTTTTAATTAAATGTTTGTAGTTTTTTTAGAAACATGCATTTTAAAAGTAGTATTTATATAATTTATTCACCTTTTCAGCTAGAAAAATGTAGTTGACATTGTAAAGTTGCTATTTGCTCTAGTCCTTTTATCATACCACTGTTAAAAGTGTTTGAACAAGGGAATCTTTATGTTGCCTTCATCTGTCAGCTTCTCAAATTAAGCCCACTTAAGCCTTTCTGCTCAAGGAGATGGCAATTATTTTTATTTTAAAATGCCAAGAAGTAGGGTAGTGGAGTCTCTCTTCCACTTGTACATTGGTGTTCTGTCCTTACCTTGCTCTGTCTGGCGGAACATGAGCACATAATGTCCAGAAAAACTTGACTGAACACACTAGGATTCACAGTGGGATCCCACCTGCATAAATTGAGCTTTTCCCTTCTCACAGGAAATTTCCCAATAGAATTGCCAGCTGAAGAAGGCAGTCTGTTCTAAACACCAGAAATTACATTAAAGGAGGAAACACTGCTTCAGATCAGCACCTTTAGCATTGATATAGTCAAATAATTTCAGACAGCCAATTTACTGGAACACAAATCTATCTTCAAAACACCTCGCAGAGGTCAAGACACACTATTGTCATTCAGCAAGGGACATTTGTGTTCTGTGACATACCTGATGTCATCCACTATGTCTGGGCAAATCCAGAACATTTTCTAAGAGAGGGGGAAATGAATGAAAAGAGAAAGGCAGTGTTTGCCCTTGTTCTGACTCCATCAGATCTTGCTGCCTTTCCACAGCTGAGGGCCAGCTGTTTTTTCTGCCCACTGTGTATCTTGTCTCATGCAGCTCAGTTGTTCATATTAGATTAGACCTCCTGGGACCATCTTACCGAGAATGTTCTTTTTAGCAAAACTTTACCTTTCAAATCAAGAGTATATGGAGGGACTTTTGGATGACACATTAACTAATGTTATGGCTGAATCATTCATGGGCTTTTTTAGTTGTTTCTGACCCTGTGCCTAAAAGTATCTTTTGCAAACTATTTGGCACTACTAGAAAATAGCTTTTTATGTGTTGTATTTTTTTATCCTTTGCTAAAGTATTTATTATAATTCTCTACCTTTTTGTAGAATATTCTGACAACTCTAGTATTTGGGGTACTAATACTAAAAGAGTTTGCTGATTTTTGCAGAACGTCTTTATAAAGAGATCATAATTCATTTTAAATAAGAATCTCAACATTAAATTGAAATGTAGTTCTTCCAGTTTCATATGAAAGTGATGTTCTCTGGAGGGAAAACTCTCTTATCTTTTTCTGAGATTAAATGCTCACAGCTGAACTTTCTAGTTGCAGTACTTCCATCTTCCACCACTTTATATCATGCATCTTAGGATGCTTGTTTCTTAACTCTTGACATCTGAAATCACAAGGGCTTGGGAATCTTATTTTAGTCTTGAAAAGCATCATTTTCACCTGCTACTGCTCTTCCAGAAAGTTGGAAATAGGAAATCAAAGCACTTAAATTAAAAAAAAATAAATAAAATGAGAACTTGAATTATTATTTTTTTAAATCTCATTTTAAAACCAATTTCATTACAGAATGCAAAAGTGATGGCATGGGGCTGGCTGGGTGAAACCCTTATGCATTCATTTGATTCTATGATATGGAATTTTCTGAATTTGCATGAGAATATTTACAGTGTTGACCTTGCAGAAGTCCTGAAGAAGACAGTAGGACATCTAACAGTCAGTGTGAGTAGGCATTTTTGTGTTATGTTAGGATGAAAAATTCCAGCCGGCTGGCATTGCAGTCTTGCTCTGGACACCTTCAAGCCAAGGTTCCTATGTCCTGCAGTCACAAAGAGACATCTGGAAAGGGGTGGACACAGGATAAGGATCTAACATAGTTTTAAGACATTTGCCATTCTGAAGTTGTTAATGCCATTAGATTCTACAAGGAAAAACCACATCTGGAAAACAAACTCTGTTGCAAAGACCCAGATCTCAGACTAGCACAGTAAACACCGCAACAGTGTAAATAATAGAAATTTAATGATAACAAGAGTGCACTGACATAAAACTGCCTGTTATGGAAAAGAAGGAGCAACACCTGTGACAAGGCCCAATACTCATAAAAATGAAAATGTCATAGGATTAGATACTTGCTTTGCCTAACTTCATACTTCCAGAAATAGACTAATGGAGCAGCTGCCCCACTGCTAAAGCTGGACCATCACATTTTTTAAAATAATACCAGAGTTTTTAGCATGTATATGTAGGCAAAAATATATAAATATACTTTAAATATGGGAAATTATTTCAAGAGCATTAAAAGTCTCGTTCTTCTTAGATGTGTATTGGATGAATTCACTTAAATAAAATTATGACAATGCTGAGATACCTGCAGGCAGAAGAAAGAGACACTCTGGTTTGGAAAAGAAATGTCTTTTTAACTTAATGTAGCCTTTCAATGACAATGTTTCTCACACAGACTAGAGAGACAGTCAGAAATATGAATGAGGTGCAGAGGCTTAAAAATATTTTTTTTTCTACAGAGTTAAATAACAATGTCTATTTCTTCACTGAAGATGGAAAGTGGAATTTTGAGCAGAAGGCATGTTTCAAGATCTAATGAGGTTTTGAGGAATAGAAGCATCCAATTACTTTGCTTTTAATGACGGTTAGTTAAAAGGAGCTAAAAAGGCTAGCACAGTTGGGGCCACTGAAAGGAGGAAATTAGGGACATACATCTCCATAGTCAGCTTCCTGGAACAGCTCACCTAGTTATTTCAGATCAAATGCTGAGAAGCAAAACAGGGTGTTTCAGGTCCCAAAATTATACTTTTGATTACACAACAGAAACCTTTCAATTAGCTGTTAGAATGGCACATCAGGAGATTTAGTCAGCTCTAGACCAATAAGCTGACCCTAGGATTTTTTTTTTTATTTCCCTTCAGACTATCAGGAAAGGAAAATAACAGCATCCAAGGGGAGAAAAAGTACTGCAACATAAGCCATCTGCACAGTATAAACAGAACAATGGTGACAAAGATTTTTCAATACCTTTTTCTAGTTGCTCTTCCTTGGCCTTTCTCCACCTTTTTCAACTGCTTTAAAACAAACAAAAACATTCCTGTGGTAAATCAAAGACAAAAGCAGATTATTTTGTGTCTCTGCCCATGGCAGGGAGTTGGAACTAGATAATCTTTAAGGTCTCTTCTCATGTTGCGATTCTATGATTTTTCCTCTGTTTTCCTGTATCTTCTCACTGTGGTGATCTTCTAACCACAAATTCTCCTCTATACGTACATTCCAGCTTTTTTCTCTTTTCTTTTTCTTCTTTAAACCAGAATGAGACCTGACTGAAATAAAGCTTAGCAGTTGCCTAGGTCCTATGGATCTTAGAGATTGTATTGTTATCTTTCCACAGTTGTTCCTTTTCTGTCAGTACAGACTTCCAAACAAGCTGGAGGCTTTCCTGTGTGTCCCACAGCTTTAAATGTAAAATTTATTCAACATCATGAAATTAAACAAAAATGCATTCAAAACAGAAACTGTAGTTTTTTCACTTTTCTTCCATCACTTCAGTTTTTCTTCACTATAAGTAAATTAATCACATTCTGCAAAAGGTTTCTCTGTTCTCCTTGTAGTCAGTCCAAGGCTAACAATTCATAACAGGGACAGCTAGGAAAGCAATTCAGGAATTGAAGTGAGGACCTGTGCTAGAGCCACTAGAAAGTGATAGACACAGGGACCAAAAAGTGTAAAATCTGGGTAAAATCTAAGCTGTGTATCAGAAGGTCCCTCTTTTCCCCACACCACATACATCACACCAAATAACAGGGGAAGAGACACTCATGCCAATGGGGAGCACATGCCGCAGGGTTTGGCTGGAGATAACTGGGCGGGACACCCTGCCCAGGAAGGAGGTTATTGCAATGTCAGACTGGCCAAAACCCACACATCAAAGACTGCACTTGTAGCATTGTGAATCGCGAGTTCCCACAGCCCCCTGTAGCCCCCTGCCCTCAGTCCCCCATTGGTTGTCTGTAATCCCTCCCCTGTTCCATCCTCACTGGCTGGTTCCCTGTCGCTCCCTCCCCTGTTCCCTTTCTCTATTGGATTATACCCCTCACCCCACCTCCCTATGTCCCAGTATAAGAAATGCCAGTACTTCCTCTATTCCTGCTTTTGCTGTTTCCCCATCTTCAGAAGTAAACCTCCTGGAACCTAAACAGCAAAGCCGCTTCTCTCTTCCTTTATCTCTGCTGGCGCGCCTTCCACCAGCCTGGGGAAAGCCCTTCGAGAGGGAAGCTGCGTTCTCGACCACTTTGGTGTGTGTTCTTGCTGTACCCAGGGTGTAGCACAAGACCCCAGGCTTTCTTCATCCAGGCTCGCGTGCCCTCCCAAGCAGCCGACCTGGCAGAACTGCTGATGGCATCCTGATAACGTGGCTGCACAGCCACATACACTGGCAGCTGCTGTGTGAGGGCAGGAATTGCTGACAGGCAAAGAGCAGTAGGACACCTTCTTTCCTGAAGATCCATACTAAGGATCAGAAAAAAGTACAGACTTCGTAATTTGGAGACAAGGACGTCCAAGAAGATGTGACAAAAAGACAAGGCAAGCCTTGATCTTGAATGTTGGACCAGCCTCCAGCAACAAACTGTTCAGCCTTTGTGTGTACAAATAAGGACTCTAACTACAACCTCCTCATGAGGGGAAGAAGAGGGGCAGACACTTATGTCTTCTCTGTGGTGCCCCTTCACAGCACCTTAGGGAATGACCTGAAGTTGTGCCAGGGAAGGTTTAGACTGGATATCAGGGAAAAGTTCTTCACCCAGACGGTGGTTGGGTCCTGGAACAGGCTTCCCAGGGCAGTGGTCACAGCACCAAGCCTGACAGAGTTCAGGAAGGGCTTGGACAATGTTCTCAGGCATATGGTGTGGCTCTTGGGGATGGTCCTGTGCAGGGTGAAGAGTTGGACTCAATGGTTCGTGAGGGTCCCTTCCAAATTAGCTGAGTCTGTGATTCTGTGAATGTATAGTAGTTTTTAACACTTTTTTTGCTTACAACTCCAAGCTGTGTCCAATTGTATATCACCCTCATTAAGTCCCAGCTTTGCCCTTTCATGATTCTCCAGTAAACTTCCCTGATCAGGGAGGACAGCCATACAATCCAGAGCCCTCCTTTCGTAAGGACGTGCTGAGACGCATAAGAGAACTGACACGATGCACACCTGTACAGCACAGCCAGGACATGAACCAGCCTTCAAACGCCATGCCAGCAAACCAAGCAGCTCCTGGGCCTGTGCCTGCACCAGCTCTGTGGAGCCACCAGCTGCTGCACACATCCCACTCTATAAAAACTCCAACATCGGTCAGCAGCTGAATGGGAATCTGTATGCTCGTACTGGCTCATCAGCGCCTTGCAACCTCCAAGTTAAATTATTAGGATTGCTCCCGGGGAGAGGAGAGAAAGATAAATACAACAGGTCATTCCTATCTTAGGCTAGGAATTTCAAATGGGCAATAGGGATTATTTTCTTTTTAACGCACATTTTCAAGTTTGAAGGTAAGCATGGGAGAAAATGTATTAGGGCCTCAGGAGATTTCCTTCTTGAGCTCCCTTAGCAATAACAGTGCTATTCAGCTGTCACTACATACAAGCAAAATTTTTAAATCTCATTAGAGTACGCCAACATAGTGCTATGCCATATCCTAGATTTCACAGCCCAAAATTACAAGAAAACTTGCCAAAAATAAATGTGAGCATGAGACAAAAGACAGAGTAAGCCAGAAGAAAGAACACTGTCAGAAAAATCCCGTAAAAGCAATGCATTATACCATAAGACTTAAGCATCATAGCCCCATGAAATGAAAAAGTTCCATTGATTTCCTATCAGCTCCATGAGTGGGCTCCTTTATCAAATGCCTTTGAATTTAAGACCTCCTGCTGGGATTTTTATATTAAGCCGGGGGGAAAAACACATTCCATTGTCAGGGCTGTTGCAAGGATGTAATCAAAGGTTTGACATCCCAGCTCACAGACACCAAGCAACTTGGAAAAAAATCACCATACTTAATAGTTGCCATTTTTCTTTTCTAATAGAAGGTTGAATATCACTTTTAAGCTCAATGACATCAAGGGTAGATAATATTAAAGCAAATTACCTTTCCTCTAACTACTCATTTTACTCATCAATGTAATAAAGTGATAATTGCCTGGTGATTGCTTATTGTAAAGGCAAGTTCTTGTTACTTACAGATTTCCTCTTTAGGTCACTCTCCTGACAAGCAGATTCATTTACAACATGAACCATGAATCTGACCACATTTCTTTTCAGTTGTACTGAAAATTAATATGAGAGTAACAGAAGGAATAGTGCTGGAGGAGGAAACTTCCATAGGCATCAGGTATTTTGGGGAGCTACCACATTATCTAAATGAATGGCTGCCATCATCCATCTCTGCTCAAATCCAGAACACCATGTAATCAGTATGAGAAAGAAAATTATCTGCTTGATTAGCTGATTGAGATCCACCAGCCCAGAGAGGGAAAACATTTACCAAAGGTTTCCTGATTCTTAAAATTATTGGATTTGTGTTTTCAGTATTAAGTCATTTTGGGAAATATTAAATATAGAGTTAGCACATCACATTTGGATTTCCATTTACTCCTTACATTGGCTGACATGGATTTACTGTGTAGGCAGAACAGATGAGATAGAACAAAATCTTAGTTTCTATGATGTATTATTATCATTGCATCAAATTATTATTGTATAGTTTATTATTGTACATTATATATACTACTATATATTGTTATTTTTCTTGTATTACTGTATCATTTTATTGTTATATTAATATAAAATGTATATATTGTATTTTTATATTTTATTATATCTGTTATTATATAAAATGATTATTATATCTTAGTTTAGATTACATATTAGAAATAATTATTTTATGTGAGCATGGTAAGGCACTGGCACAGGTTTCCCAGAGAAGCTGTGGCTGCCCCATCCCTGGAGGTGTTCAAGGGCAGGTTGTATGGGGCTTGGACCAACTTGGTCTGGTGGCAGGCACCTCCCCATGGCAGGGTGTTGGAACAAGATGACCTTTAAAGTCCCTTCCAGTCCAAGCCATTCCATGATTCTATGAAAAAATATGAACAGTATTTTCCATATGCAAATGCCAACAGTGAATGTTTGTTTCAAATTCTGGGTTTTTTGCAGAAGGCAAAAGGAAAGGAAAGAAGAAAGTGAGAGAAAGCAGACACACAAAAGCTTTTCCTTTAAGAGGGCATATGTGATGGGAACAAAAAATTGAAGCCGCATCCAGCAAAAATCTAAAAATACCTGCAGGTGCAGTAGTAAAATAATTCGAAAAGGAAAAAAAAAAGTATATACTGCTACATGCAATATATTCTTTGACCTAGCAGGAAATCTGCTCAACATGAACAAGTCTTGGCAACAACAAGCTGACATAAGATTGTTATTACTTATTTATCCATTGAATCAGAAGTACTTGCCTGCTGTGGTAGAGTCTCCCATGGGGACAGACAGAGATGTGCCAGACAAAGGTGTGTGTTTGGGCTCAGGTCCCAGCTCACCTGGACTGTCAGCAGCCTCTGGGGCTGCTGTACCCTCACCTAGCTGTTGTGGTCCTGGGGATCCCTACTGTCGTAAGCCGTGCCGAGATGGACAGGCTTTCTCGACAAATCGACAGCAAAGAGACAGAAAGGTTCTTTGTGAGGAAAATCCACAGAGCAGTTTTATTCAACCACCCGAGAAGGTGCTCCACAGACAAAGACCCAGAGTAAGGGGAGGTCCAGAGTTTATATGTGGGGGTGGGGAGAGCATCAGGGACCAATGGTCTGAGGGCACAGGGGCAGTACATGGGCGGAGCTGGGGTATGGGAGCCAGGGGGGAAATAGTGAGAGAGGGGTGAGGGAATGGGGGCCAATGGGAAAGCGGGGAAAGGAGAACCTTCTGGATCAGGAACATGTAAGGTACCAAAGGGTGGGGAGGCCAACAGGCCAACCGGGGAAACAGAACTGGGGTACATCAACACAATAGAACAAAGCACCCTGGGAGAAGCCCTTTCAGCCACCCTACCCTAGGGAAGGTATCTAGGGTTTTTCCTTCCAGGGGACCGTTGTGGTTTCTTTGTATAGGCTTACCAGCCTCCACACCTACGATGAGCAGGGGCTGCAGGAGGGCACTGAGCCACATCTGAAGGGACAAGCCCGAATGACAGAGATTGACCCCAGTGGGCAAGTCCTTCTCCTTGAAAAGTTTATTCAAAAGTCTTCAGCCACCATCATGGGCTTCAGCCACCTCAGGGCAGCCTGAGGAATGGCCTCACGAAGTCATAGAACCATAGAATAAGCTGAGTTGGAAGGGACCCTCAAGGATCATCAAAGTCCAATTCCTGGCCCTGCCATCCACCCCAACAATCCTACCATGTGCCTGAGACCATTGTCCAAACACTTCTTGAGCTCTGGAAGCCTTGGGGCTGTGACCATTCCCTGGGGGGCCCATTTCAGTGCCTGAAAACCCTCTGGTGGAAGAACCTTTTCCTAATATCAAGCTTAAACCTTCCGTGACACTAGTTCAGGCCACTGCCTTAAATCCTGTCACTGGTTGCCACAGAGCAGAGAGTCTGCGCCTCCACTTCCCCTCATGAGCAAGGGGAAGTTGTAACTGCAATGAGGTCTCCCTCAGTCTTCTCTTCTCCAGGCTGAACAGACCGAGTGACCTCAGCCACTCCTCTTACAGCTTCCCCTTAGGGCCCTTTACCAACTTCATAGCTGTCCTTTGGATGCTCTCTAATAGCTTTATAACTTTTTTATGTTGTGGTGCCCAAAATTGGGAAGGATGGAAATCAACGTTTTGGAAGATATTTTCACATATGTATCAAATGCTCAGGCAGCTGCTTCTCCTTTAGCAATATGTAGCAGTATACTTCATGAAAGGATTGATATTAAAAACAATTCCAAAGGGGAAAATATATTTTGGAATATTTGGAAGCAGGTAAGATCTGCATCAAAAATTTGAATCATCCCATTATTCACCTTGAAGGAAAGAAAAACATACAAAACTGTAAGTGAATTAGGTGTTGGCTTACTATGCCTTGTGGAGAGAAGAACTAGAAAATTTTGAGGTCTGGGTGTTCTACTGTCATGATAACCAAGAGTCACTAATTTAATTTTTATCCTAGAACATATTGCATTCCAGTAAATGCCAGTGGTTTAAATGCCAGTTGAATATTGATAGTTTTCAGCAATAATTTTGTCTTAAATTGATATAACTGTTTCTTGATCTGTTCCTCTACCGTGTGTGTATATACACACATATATATATACACACAAACACCCACATACTGCATTTTGACAGCATCTGAGAAACCAGCTGGATTATCATACTAGGTTGGATTCGCAGCACGCATTAGAACTAGAATAAAATTTAGAATTTTAAACCCCTATTCAGAGCATTATCCTTTTCATAAATTCGTAAATAATAAATAGATTAAAAATTCAATGCATGTTTGCTCACAAGTCAGGTTCAAACCAGATCAAACAGGATCTAAATAGACAAAAACAATTCAAATGGTTAAAAGAAATTCTAGCAGTTCCCCAAGACCTGCTGTGCTCTTTTTCGTTATATTTCCACACAGACGCAGAAATGCTGCACTGTATCTGGAACGTGAATGGGGCAGCACACACAGCCCCATTTCCAAACACATGGACTACAAAAAAGAGGAAAGAAAAAAGAGTCAGAAGTATCAACTAAGGGGATCCGGTCTCAGGTTATGAAGGGGGTATGACAGTGACATAGATGGCAATAGCAATCAGTTGGAAGGAGGCAGTAACACATTGATGAGAAAAGGTGCTGAAGTCTGAAAAGAAAGAGACTGAAATATTATGTTTGTGGTATGAAACAAGTTATTTCTCCTCTGTGGTTAGCTGAAGTTCAGCTTCCTCTTTCCATTATAAAATACATGAACATCTTGAGTTACCCACAAGGCTCAGACTCAAAAAAAAAAAAAACCCTGAAGAGTTTGTGTTTTGTTCCCAGATCTACAGGTCAGCCCATTCCAAAATAAAATGACAGAAATTCTCTGATACTGGATATTGGGGATACTGTCCAAACTCACCAGAGCAATGTCTCACTCTTAGCATTCTAGATTTGTACCAGAACTCAAATATTGAGACTAACTGAAGAGAAAGGGAAATTATTTTAAGTAATTTGGTAATTTTTTTGAAAGTACACTGAACAGAAACAAAAAGAACTAGAAACTATCAAATTCCTTTCCTTGAGAAAGGTGGAGAAAAGAGAAATTTCACACGAGAAGGTCAGCAGTGGCTCTAGAAAATGTCATGCTACAGGTGGTACAAATGTAAATGAACACTTGGCAGTCTGGAACAGGAACTCAGTTTTTTCTTTTCTTTCTTTATTACCTTTTTTCTTTTTTTAACTGCATGGATTTATTTAGCATACTGAGACTGCTGTGTGTAGTTACAAAGTTAAGGGTGCCTGGAGGGACACTCCACAGCTAATAGTTTCACCCAGGTGGTTCAATATCTCCGACGGTTTCAACAAGTTTAGAAGAGTCCAAGTTTAGAAGAGTCTCTCCCAATTCCCACAGTGTTTCTGTCACCTCTCATGCTTATCTGCATGTTCCCTGTTCTCTTCATCAGTCCCTAAGTCTCCAGCAGAGCCATATATTCCTAACTCCATACATGTTGGCTTTTTTTCCCTGTCTGTGTCCATTCTGAAACTGGTTCAAACTGTGATTCTCTGCTCAGAAAGAAAAGCACACCCTCCTCCTTTTCCCTCAGATGGTCCCCTCTTCTTCAGGTGTGTTCTTAACTTACACTCCAAATGAAAGAGGAGCCGTCGGTATGATAAGAATCAGCAAGACTGATCACTCTTTGCTACTGTCTTTCTGAGTCTTGATTTTTATAATGAGTAATTTTTACGGTCTCAATCTATATTTCCATTTTCTACAGAGACACTCAAGCTATCTCAAAACATGCTGCTTCAGGTCTCAAGAGCACTGTAGCCCCCTTCCACTGCTAGGAATTTGAATCAGTTCTGGAGAAGTGCATATGCAGGTATGTTACTTTTACACTAACTTTTTTTAGAGCTTTACCTTTCCTATATAAATTTCTGACTCGCAGGGAAAAGCAATTATCTACTGGACACTACAGTTCTGTGACTGTTTCCCAGATATCTCTAAATGGAGCCCATCAATCAATTGAACTTTGATTTTCCACTGTTGAGAGTGTAAATAGTTCTCATCAGGTAACTTCTAAATGCATAATCAAGGTAGCATGCACTCATGTCATGATATATTACTTGTAGCAGCCTATAAATGTCTTCATTTACTTTTAAGTTTGTTTAGCATAATCAAAATATAAAAGGCCAAGCATGGATTTTAGACAACTTTAAATGATTCAGTTTTGTAATACTTGTTTAATTTTCATAATTACCACACATCTGTCCACTCCATTTTAAGGACCAAGCCCATAAAGCCAATATGCATTAGTATGCTGTGGTTGCTTGCATGTCTCATGAGCAAAAGCCTTATAATAAGCAAGATTAAATAATGATTTACTTCATCAGCTCTTTCACATATCTCTAGATTGTTTGCTGAAACTGTAGGTCCTCTAGCCTGATTTTTTTCCAGAAAATTCCTTTAGCACACACTGAAATCCTGTTTACTAGCCATTCTTGGAATTGGCAATTCCTAAAGGTTTATTACAAAATTAAAAAAAAAAAAAATGCAAGCATACACGATGGTAAAACAACATATTTTGAAAGTAATTTTTTGAGAAATGAAAACACTGAACTACGTTTCTATTCTACTATAAGGTATCCTTAATGCACAATGATTCAATCTTGGAATCAATTTAACAACTGCTCTTTCATATGCTCATAAAACATGGTTCATATCTCTCTCACATTTCTTTCCTGATAAGATTAAATAAGCCAGCTGAAAACTCTGTCTTCAAAACTGTTAGCAGAGCAATTACCACTTTTTTAAAAAATAAAAGATGTCCTCAGGGTACATAGTTTCTTTCTTCTACTTGTATCAATTTTGAGCAGACAGCATTCCATATGCATTTCTTCATTTATTCAAGGATGATGCACATTATACATGGATTGCAGCAAAAATCAGAATTAATTAGCATCAGGATGGAAGCTGCCAGTGTGATTGCACTTTTTAAATGCTTCACTTGAATTTATTTGAAGTTTCAGCTTCACTCATTCAGTTCCTGTTTTGTCTTTGCCCATGGGACTATTGAAGCCACTACTTTTCCTCATTACAGCACTGTCTCTAAGTGTAAAAAGATAGTTTTAATATTCCTTTGAAAAAATACTTCAAGAAAGTTAGCTAGGCTTTTTAAGGGACACTTATTTAGGTACTAACCCCCTACGCTTGCCATAAGTCACTGACAAATAGGTCTTGTTGATCTACCAGCCATAATACTGTTTTATTTCTGCCTCAAAGTAAATTCTGCATGCATTTGGTTCTCTAACCAATGAGAATTATTTGTATTGCTTCCTACATACAGAAAACACCAGGAAAAGAAGCAAGTGCTTTACAGACAAAACTCACAAATACCAAAGCTGATGGTTTGTTTTGCATTTTTTCTTGTTTTCTCTTTTAAACATTTCCAGCCAAGACTTCCCATTCTCTTAACCCTTTCCAGGGGAGGTCATCCTTCTTTAAATGTTCAAAAGACCTTTTTTCTCACAGGAACACCCCAGGCCACTGAGGGGCCACAGAAATGCTGGACACAGTACGGAAACTCCGGCTGAACGAAGTCAAGGTAGCAAGGCGCAAGGCCAATGCCCCTACTCCAAGGGGGTCTAGAACCTGTTCTAGTCACCTTTTTGCATTGCACCAGTGAAAAACAGGGAACTTGAGCCCAAAGGTAGCCACGTGAGCCAGAGTTTTTATAAAGAAAATAACAAGCACTGAAAAATGCTTCACCACTGCTACAGGAATTTAGTTCATTATATGAGCTGCTCTTTGAAGCAGATCACACCTCAGTGCACACATGGTTTTCATCCAGTAACTCCTGCATCCTTCCAGTCCTCCTGCTGTTTGAAGCTCAGGCCTTCCTTTTTTCCTTCCCACACAACTCATTTCATCTCAGATAACAGCATTTGCCGTGCCCACTCTCTGTCATTCCAGTGTTTTCTTCCTCCTGTGCCACTTCCAGCAGTGATTCACAAGCTCACAAATTATTCTGTCATTACTTATACTTGTTTATGAAACTTCCAACAGATGGGTAATGGTCTTCCAAAATAATAGTTACCTCCAGGCGCACATATTGACAAAGCAAAATGAAATGCTTTTGTTTATACCCTGGGCTGCTCTTTGTGATACATGAAAAGTGCCTTAAATGATTTCTGAAAGTCTTTTTGACTCAACTGGTATTCCTCAGTGGAGTCAGTTTCCCACAACGTTGTAGTCCTTGCCCTCTGTGGTCTCCCTGTCAAATCCTGGAAGCCAAGATTCAGTATTTCTGCTATTCTGTTTTTCTCTTAGAAACAGTCAGAAAACACCTTTGCGACGTATAAAAAAGTTACTAGAAATGTTGCACTACTCTAACTGCAAGAAGATAGTCATGAAAGACAGAAAAAAAGAGGACAGATTTCTATACTAATGGGCTAAAATTTAATGTTTGGAAATGAGCTCCAAAATACCAACAACAAATTGAAAAGCTCAATACTTCCACTCATCACATACTTTTTCAGATTTTTTTTTTTTTTGCCTAAGCGTATTCTAGGTCTAATGATCTCCTTTTCTCCTATATGCCTTTGTTATATATTAACACTTTGTGTCTACATGAACCCAAAAGGAACAGAAAGGCAAACTCACTATGAAATTACCAAAAATATTCTAGTCTTGCTTTATGTCTTGCCCTTTAGTTAGAATAAAATGCAAATACACATATTCCTTTTATAATTATTTTCTTGACTTGCCTGTTTTGAGCAATCATATCTCCCTCTAGGGCTATTTCAGACTTATGCAAGACTGATTTAGTGCTGAATAGAAACATCCCTGGGCAAATTATAAGGATTGAACAAGAAATATTAAGTCAACTTGAATTGTGATTATATGGATGTTACTATAGTTACTTAGCATTTTTGTAGAACTCATTATTAAAATATCCCATAAGTTCATGTCTCACCACACAAGAATCCCAGAAAGGCAGTGTAACTTTCAAAGGTAGATTGTGGATATTTTTTAGAGGGGTAATGGATTTCAACTTGGTTTTGATGTAATGAACCTGACTTTGAGGAAGAAGGCCTCATCACCATTGCAATTAATACATGGGTTGCATGTTTCTTTGATGATTTTATTTTTTGTACATCACTTTTTTGAAAGTGACTAACTAAAATTTTTGTTCAATCCATTATAAATTCAGTAGCCACTCTGAATGAATCACATACTTATGGTGCTGTTACACCTTTTTTCCTGTGAGTATCCTCTTTGATTACTTCCTAAAATCTCAAAGAATAAGCATGGTTTTCTAACAGTCAAAGTTCCAAAACACTTTCTAGCAGTCAAAGTTCCAAAACACGTTCTAACACAAAGTTCCAAAATTAAAAGGTTTGCATCTTTCTAATATTTATTAAACCAGCAGGTTAGTAACCAATAAAACAGTTGCTAAATGCTTTTTATGGGGTATTTTATAACAGTTAAGTTTCTCTTTTAAAAAAGAAGCACATAAACAAACCAAACAGCAAGACTTATTTGTACCCTCCAGCAGTCCCTGAATCAGGTTGTTTTCTCGGCGAATTAAACTTGCAAGTCACTGCAGCACAATACTGGACACACCTGACTGCATAGTTGCCTATTCTTCCTTCCTGTTCTCTCATTTAGATTCTTTTTATTTGTTCTTTAACATTTTGGTGTTCATTTCTTTAACAATTCAGTGTTCACTTCTTTACAGAGTGTCAGTAAACACACTATCGAAAGAGACTGATCTGTAGATCCAGACAAGCATAGAAATGATCAGAACTTGGCTGAAAAAGACTAAATCAGAGCCTTAGAAAACATAAAACTCTTCAGCAATTCCAAGAAAGTGCTAGGTATGCTCAGCCCCTGGCTTTAAAGAACAATTCTTTGCTATTCAAAATATGTGTACTGCAGAAATCAAGGACTGGATGACAAAGAAGAAAGAAAAAGACTGTAATGTAAAAAGTATTTCAAAAATATTCCAGTTGCAGGCATCACATAGAATAGACACTGAAACCTACAGAGCCAAGTTCTGGAGTTCAAAGAATATATTTGTTGTCTTGCTTATGAAGATTAATTTAAATTTCTCAGTGGTCATCAAATTTCTAAGGATCTCATTGCAGGAATAAGGTTTGTAGCTGTGAGATATGTCTTGTGGTGAAGAGATCTCCATGACATATGTCCTGAGATATGCAGTAAAGGGATTTCCCTAGGTACAAAGGCATGCTGATGGGGTGATAAGTTATCAGACCCTTATCACTGCAATCGGCCAGATGGAAGTGGGAGTGATACCAACATGTTACAATTCTATTCTGCCCCTGCACAAGACTCAAAGGCTTTGTAACCTCTCTCTTTGTATTTCTCATTTACATATAAAGTGCTGCCCACCCATTTATGATGTCAGTAACAGGACACTTGACTACAGTCTCACCTCCACTTCTCCCAAAAGTATAAATTGACATTTGAAATCATCCATGGTGGAGGAGAATACAATCCCCTTGCAGATAAGTCGACATTACTTGCTCATTTCTCCTCCTCAAAACAGGAACACCTCTTTGGTAAGATTTGTGCCCCTGTAACTCGGGGACACTTCTACATAGTGCTAGACACTGATATTTTGCAGATCTAGTGCATTTATCACATTATCTGGATCAAATTATCACTGCAACAATAAGAATCTCTTATCTGTTGCTTGTAATAAGCCACACTTTTGGTGAATCTGTGATCATGAATGAGACCAGAGTGTAACCCACACTATTGGTTCTTCTGGGATCTTATTGAATGCAACCAGATTTCTAGTGCCAAGTTTGGTATTAGAAATTCAGCCCAGCTGCACCAAACACCTCTGAAATCCGACGACTAGCTGGAAAGCAAGGGGGGTTATTTTCTGCCAAAATTCTATCCTCCTACCACAACATTCATTGGCACAGTTCTGGCTCACCACTGGATGTCTGAAGTTCCCAGGTGATAGGAATCACATTGCAGCACACAATAATAACTTCTGAATATTATAGTAAACACACTTCCAGAAAATATAAAATAATAGTAATGGAAACGGTTGAGTGTATTTTACAATATCATCACAGAAAAAGCCAGGAACACAATGCACTATACATAATTACTGTACTGGAAGGTCACATTAATGACCATACTGTACACTGAAAGATACCTTTTCCAAAGACTCGTATCTGCATTCTGCCATTTCTGAGTCCCTGGTAGGAGTATTCACAGTGCATGTGTGCTTAAAATGAATATATTTTGAACATTTGTTGCTCTTTTAATGATGTTTGTTACATTCAGCAGAATATAAGATTTCAGTTTTAAAACATGTTTCCTAGTTCATCCCACTGTATAGATCAACGTATTAAGCCAGTCTAGCAGAAAGTTAGAGGCAGACACAGAAAAAAATGGGTTTATTTTAAGATCAAACAGAAAAAAGCGTGCCGTATTTTCTTGTATAACTAACAATGAATAAACATTTATATGGTGGGTTACTTACCAAAGTAGAAGCCACTTTCCATGTGTTCCAAAGGTAGGGGAGAAGAGGGCAAGAAAGCTGACTACAGAGAAGAGCAATTTTATTGAGTCACAACAAATTTGCTGCTTAAAAAGAAAAACATAGTCTAAATAAGGAATGCATCTAGCAAGCAAATGACAGACACCCTTCATAAAGGTGTAAAATACCACCTTTTTAAAGAAAGAAAGTTTTTGCTCCTAATAAGGAATACAAGAAGCTAATTTAAAGAGTTTATATTTCTTTGTAGGGATATTGCAGCAGGCAGTCAACTCCTCAAAAAGAGTGCGGACAAATGTTCATTTATGGAGATGCTTGTTTTGTCACATTTCACAGTTCTCAAGTAATTTTTTTTATTCTTTTGAGATATTCTCAGAAGATAATGAGAATGCTTACTGTTCACGTAGAATTTTTTCTGCCCTTTATTGGTTTTTTGATTCATCCTCTTCCAAGGCATCTCAAAAAAATTTATTTGAAACATAGCAAAAAGAAATTAGTGTCAGAGGTAGAAGAATATGCTGTATATTATGGGTAGAAAGTAGAGGATATTGTGATTCACTATTGAATATCATAATGGATAGGAGAACAAATTCATAAATTCAAGAGAAGCTCATTTCCTTATGTATCATAAAAACACATTATTTCCTAAAGGGTGGATTTATTACATCTGGATTCAGACAGCCTGCCTGGCCAAAGAAAAATATAACATTCTCGGAGGGATACTTGATAGCAGTGGGCCATAGAATGACTGCTACTGCTAATAATACTAATAATAAGAATAGCAGAACATGAACAGAAATAGAAAAAAAACCTGAAAATATGATGTTGCTACAGACAGCATCAATAAAGTGATCAAGTTAAACCGTGAGAGAGACAGAAAGACAAGTGTAATTAGCCCACCATGCAATTTTACAAATAGGCAGAAGAAAGATGTGTAATATGGGTTGTCCTGAGATTTTTGTCTTTATGTGCCAAAACCACTTATAACTGAGATCAATTTCTTTTTGCCTGAATAATTAACTCTTAATATTTATTTTGGGAGTTGTTGAGGCACTCCAACCAAAACTGAAAAAACAGTCATAACTGACCATGTGATGATATGTTACAATAGGTCCTTTTGTATTTTTCCATTGTCTATGAGAGGCTACAAAGAAAAGGGAAACAGTCCAGAAGGAATAAAAACCAGAACTATCAAAGAAATAATATATTAGACAGAAGTTCTAAGTCTCTAAGAATGATCTCCAGGAAAGTAAGTGGAAATATATAGAGAAAGAAGAGGAAAAAAAAAGAGTATGTCCTGGCCAGATAATTGCCTCTAGCTTAGCAAGGCAGAAAAGGTTAAATACTTGCAGATCTGGGAAAAGGGAAAAGAAAGGAGAAACTAAGACATTATTTTGACAGCATCCTTTCCCCAGCTATATGATAATCAGTGAGACCAAGCAGACAATCATTTACTGCTGCAAAGAAGACAGTTATCTCTCTGTGGCATTTGGCCAAGCCACTCTAACTCATCACAGGCTAGATCAGACCTTCTCTAAAAGCTGGCATCTTTTATTTCCAGTCAGACAGAAATCTGTGTATCCTTGCCTAAAATGGGTTCTATGCTCTGGAGACGGAGACAAACAAACTGAGCCTATGGACCCTAAGGAGCTATAAAAGCAAATACCAGATTTAAGCTGAAGGAAGATCTGTGGCTGCGCAGCCACGTTATCAGGATGCCTTCATCGGCTGCTTGGGGGGGGCGTGCGAGCTTGGATGAAGGGAACCTGGGGTCTGTGTGCTACACCCTGGCCACAGCAGGAAAACACACAAAAGCGGTCAAGAACGCAGCTTCCCTACTTGATGGGGCTTCCCCCAGGCCGGTGGGAGACACGCCAGCAGAGACAAAGGTGAAGAGAAGTGGTCTGCTGCTTGGGCTCCAGAGAGTTTAATCTTCTGAAAATGCATAGGCAGCAAGACCAGGAACGGGGAATTACAGGCATTTTTATACTGGGACATAGGGAGGTGGAGTGAGGGGTATAATCCAATAGAGAAAGGGAACATGGGAGGGATCAACAGGGAACCAGCCAGTGAGAATGGAACAGGGGAGGGATTACAGTCAACCAATAGGGAACTGAGGGCAGGGCTGCAGGGGGGCCGTGAGGGGGCTGTGGGAACTCGCAATTCACGATGCAACAAAGATCCAAAGGGTAGAATCCAAAAGATTAACTAGGCTGTGGCAATGCATTGAGAAGAGAGAAACAAACATTAAAACAGTGTTGAAAGAGAAGGAATGAGGTAAAAAGGAAGAGAGAAAGAATAAAGTTAAACACATTATGGGATGGGCAATCAGAAGGACTCTTGATAGAGTGGGGTGGGGAGGAGGAAAGAGAGAGGGAGAGGCAAGGAAATAGGGAGGAGATGGGATAAATACGGGAAAACTACGTAACATATGGACCTTTGGATTTTCCACTCATCTTTGTCTTCTGATCCCTCATCTTGCACTGATCTGACTGAACAACTTTCTGAAAAGACTTTGGAGAGTGTGTGAGGGAGTGTGGCTGTATATGCTGCCTTCAGTGGTCTTCAGCCTCCCCAGTCAGCTGCTAAAGCTTTTTTCATAGTTTGAGAGAGAGGAGACCAAATGCTCTTTTAATGTGGGTCATGGAGAGTGTGAAAAGACACTTCATTTCCAAGGCTGAACGGAAGACAGAAGCTTTCTTTCAAGTAGCTAAAAGGTTGTAAATTTAAATGTATTTTTGTTGCTCATACTTAGTAAAACTGCATGTGTATTAACCTTTATTTTGCTCATGTCTAACAGTGGCAGCAGAAAGACAACAGGTGCATGCAAAAATATATTCTGCTGGATTGATTTTGATGAAGGTGCATAGTCTTTGCCATTAGCCAAAAATCAGACCTTAATAGCAAGTAAAAAAATGTTCGTTTGTCATCAGAGCAAAGAGGCAAAGAGATGCAAGAATAACTTCCTTCAAACTCAACCACCACTGTCATGTTAAACACCTTGTTTCATTGACAAGTTCCGTAACTTGAGAAATACTGTGTCTTGAGTCTTCTTATTGGCAACATTTTTTTAAATTTTGACAGACTTCTTTTCATTTCATGCATCTGTGCATACCCTATTACCTATATAAGCTTATTAAAGAAGTTTTTTATTCTTTCATCTCATTTGTAATTAAGCCTAAATCATGATTTAAGCTTGAAAAGCATCAGGGGCACCATTACACCTTACCTTGCCCTAGGTTTTTCAGGTGGGATACTCTTTAAATGAGAGATGCATAAACCTAGAGAATGATTGAGTAAATGTGTGGAGCAAATTTCAGAGATCTCCATGGGAACATGGACTGCAGAGAAAGACAGAGTGACTAAATGAGTTGTTTGGACAGGTGGATAATTTAAAGTAAACAGATGATGAACAGCATGTATCTTCAAAGAAGTCTGCCTGAAATATTTCATCAATATCTGCAAGAAAAAACCACCCACAGTAGTAAATTAGTCACCAGACAACTTACAAGTACTGAGTAAAATCTTCCAAACACATCTGAATTTGTAATGGGACCTACTTAATTGTATTATGACACACAGCTCACCAAAAAGAGAAAAGGTGCCACCAGAATAGGCAGCATCACAGAATCACTAAGGTTGGAAAAGGTCTCTGAGATCAAGGAGTCAACCATTAACTCAGTACTGCCAAGTCCACCACTATGCCATGTCTCTAAGCAGCACAGCTACACAGGTTTTGAACACTTCCAGAGACAGTTATTTCACTGTTTCCCTGAGGGACCTATTTCAGTGCTTGTCCACCCTTTCAGTGAGGCAATTTTTCCTAATATCCAATCTAAACCTCCCCTGGTGTAGCTCAAGGCCATTTCCTCTTGTCCTGTCTCATGTTAACTGGGAGAAGAGCCCAACAGAAGAGCCCACCCCTCACCTGGCTACACCCTCCTGTCAGGCAGTTGTAGAGAGTGATAAAGTCTCCCTTGAGCCTCCTTTTCTCCAGGCTAAACACCTCCAGCTCCCTCAGCTACACCTCATCAGGCTTGTCCTCCAGACTCTTCCTCCCCGGCTATGTTGCCCTTTTGGCACCTAAAGCCAGAGTTCAATAAAAAGATAAACAAATTTAAAGAGACACTGAATATTCTACCTGGAACACTAACTTTTATTATAAGCATAATAATTAATTATATTTATTATTAAAAATTGTGGATGAAGCCTTCTACATCTATGTTAAAAAATGAAGTAACATGTTTTAATTAAGAAAATTATGAAAAATGGTTTTGTCCTGCACAGAGGGGTAATTCTTAACAAAAAGTAAACAACAGAAAGGTGATCAGATAATTAAAACCCAATCGGAATGATCTAGAATAGCTAAAATTCCTATTATCAGCAGATCTAATTTTGAAGACAAGAAATATAGAGAGACCTCAAACTCATGAGCACATTATGCATTGATCAAATAAGTGTTAAGTAACAGGACATCTAAAGTAAAGTAAAGTAAAACAAGTAAAACCTGGGAGAACTTGCCATAAAAGTAGTGTCACAACTAACAGTGTCAAAACCAGAAGCCACTGAAAATAGCTTCCTCCCACAGGTACAGAAAAAGCAGTCCTTCCAGCCAAAGACCTTAGCTGCCAAAATCAAGGCAAATGTAAGACACAAAAGTAGGTTTTTTTATCCAGATAAAACCTTGAAGGTGCTATTCAGGTTAACAACTGTATAGCCTATCACTTGACAACAGGTTCATAAGAATGGAAATTAGTACATTCATCAACTAAAATATGACGATGGGGCAGAACAAATACGAAAACAATAGAAATTTACTACCTAATGGCAATGAATTACAGATCCTTCATCACATAAACGTGGGCACTCCATTCCCCTGGAAATGCAGCAGTGTGTAACAATATAATTTGTGCAGATATCATCATTCAAAGCACTACTGTCTCTAGCAACACTGGATTACAAAGTTGGATTAGAAAAATCAGTGGCTAGGAGAACAGAAAAAGCATGCATTTTTGAAAGAGAAACTGTTGGCAGAGTTTAACTACATAAGAGTTAGAGTTACAATCCTGAAAATCCTTACTATTCAGTTACCACTTTCCATAGAAAGAGCTTAATTCAGTGCACATTATTGCTTCCCTGTAGACCCAAGAGTGCACTCTCCATGCATGTGTAGAAGTGCCCCTGTTGTATTTCACTTGAGCAGCTTAGCATAAATTTATCCCTACTGGGATCCAAAAGCCAGGTACTCCACAGCTTCTGGTTCCTAAATATGCACACATCATGCACACCAACAGACTCAGGTGAGAGAAGATGCAATTTCTACTTACCAGTTTATTTTGTAATTGCAGTGGTCATCCAGGTGCTTAATAGGCAGAGCATTTGAGCAGGAGAGCATTCAGCTGCTCTTTGAAGATTCCCATGAGGCAGGAGAGCACATTCATCCATGGTAAATAGGCTGTTTTGGACAGGGACACATTTCACCCATCACATCTGAAGCTCTGCAGACCAGACTCACAAAAGCACAGCACTCAAGGTTGCCCTGGGAGGAAGACATGACAAAAACTACAAGTAATCTCTTCTCTTTGTGGCCCAAGAAATCTTGAATTCCTGTACTGAGGCACACTGCCAATAAAAAGGATGGAAGACACTTTCTATGACTGCACTTCTAGGAAGTCATCTGAATTTTAATTTCTCCTAGGCAAGCAGAGAGACCAGGATGTAGTTTCTCACATCCTGCATTTGTGCTCTATTCATCAAGCCGTGATCCTGCATGGGTTTTGCTCTTTTTGCATGTGTTGCAGAGATTTCCCAGGGGTGTCACTATAGCATTTTGAGTTCTTTTAAGAAATCAAGTACCTATGTACCTAAGTCACTTGTTAGCAACCAGTAATGTATCATGGACTTAGCACAAAGGCCTCTAGAAGGTGTTTAGTGTCTGAAGGGCTATGATAGTGACCACATTTCTTAAACCTCTGTCACATGGGAATAGATATTTCCAAGTGCCTGAGAAAAATTACCTCACCCCGTATAAAGAAAAGGCACCATGTTCTTTTCTCCAGACTAAGTGGACTCCTTAGTGGTTACTAAAACTTGCCAAAGACTCTGTATAGATATTCCACATGTCTTTGGTATTCTACCTTTCAAGGAGACATTACTTTCCTCATTTGGATTTCAGACAAACCATATCCTGAAGATAAAAACAACAGAAAGAAGCTTGCTTTGCATGAAAAGCAGAACAGGTCAAAATTACATTTCAGTATGATGGAATCAATAAAATTTTCATATAATTGCCTGTCCTGGTTTGAAAGACAGGTGTCTTCTAAGGAAGGCAGGAACCTCCCTTGGAATGGAAAATGTGACCCCCTTGTCTCCAAATTATTATAACTTTGAAATTACAGGGCTTTCAGGCAAAGATATGGGCAAAGGAATAACAGTTCCTTACTAGAATATATATATAACAAGGCAAACAAACAGCAACAACAGCAGCAACAACAAACAGGATAAAACACGGAGACCCAACCCCAGCCTTCTCTCGGCTGTCGAGCACTTTCCCCTTCGGTGCAGTTCCACTCACAGCCGGCAGGGGCGCTGTTGGCTCCCGGCCGGGCAGGGCGGATGCGATGGTTCCCCCGCGGCTGCAGGGGGCGCTGTGGTGCAAGGTCAGCCGCCTCCCTGAACGTGGGTAATGGAGGGTGAGCTGGCAGGAGAGGTAGAAAAGGGGCTTCCTGCATAAACTCCCGGAGGGCAGCCGCTCCCAGTGCTCCTGCGGATGACGAGATAGGCTGCAGTAGGAACCTTGGAGCAGCTGGCTGGAACAGCAGAGGTGAGCAGACCTCCAGGGGTGGCGAATCAAAGTGTAGCACTAAGCACCAAGCAGTGGCAGAGACAGAAGCAGCAGGGAGTCCCGGTGGGCACCGGCTGTCGGGCTAAAGTGTAGAAAAAACCCCAAAGCAGTGGCAAAAAACAGCAGGACTGTGCCGTGGGAGCCAGGCTCCCAAATGTCGCTGGGAGACATGCCCTCAGAGGGGGGAGGGGGTCAGGGTCCCGGGTTTTCCACTGGGGCACCTGAGATGGTGAGGGTCTTTCCCAGTGAGGTTGGGTTTTGATAAGGTCCCAGTCCAGCATCCGCTCTTCGGAGCAAAGCCTCACACTCGGTAGGAGAGGCGGTAAAACGACTGAACTCCACGGTGGCAGTGAATTCTCCCCACAGTGACAGCAGCACCATCTCCTCCTCCAGTCCCAAGAGCAAGACAGCAGAGGAGCTGAGCCAAGCCCCTCACACCCCAGCAAAAATCTGGCAGTATCTCTGCCCTTCCCAAGAGAAAGCCCCTCAGCTAAGAGAGTGCAGCCAGCTGCACTCCTCCCCCTCCTCTTTTGTCTCTTAAGTATCATTTTTATCATCTCTTAAGCAACAAATGGGAACAAAAATTCCCTGAGAGAAAGAAAGGGGGGGGAAAAAAAGGAAAAATCCTAACCTCCAACATTGTGCAACTTAAAGCCTACCTGGTTTTGTTATGTTTTCTAATGCTTGCACTGCAGTCCAATAAAGCAGAAGTGTTCCAAGTAGTGGAATAGAAATAATTCACAAACCATGCAAAAGAGAAAAGAAATGACACAGCCTTTTGCTAAGACTATTTCTTTCCTTTTTGAGAAAGCAGAACTAAAATAATTCCTTAAATATTCTCTTGAAACCAATAAATCTCCAAGACAACTGAAAAAAAAGGTCCTTTTAAGATACTGTTGTTTTAGTTCCCTCACTCCAATTATTCTATATACTACTGCATGGGTCAGTGGAAGGTCTTTAGAGGACGTAAAACCTGATTCAATATCCTTGTCTAAACAATCTCTGCATGTACAAAATCGATAACTAAACCAAAAAAGTTTCCAGAAATAAGCAAATGAACTAATTACAGTACTTCAGCTTTAATTGGCACTAAGTATTTTCCAGACACCAATGCTATTTATCACTGTTGACCTAACAGCACCCCTTTAAATTCAGGAGTTTACTTTGTGCAGATTATGCAGAATCTGAGCCAAGAACAAAGGTTTTCATTCATGTTGCTGGATATCTCCAGCTATAAGATACTGGGGGTTTTATGTCACACTAGTAAATCCTAACACATAGTCCACTGGGCATTTCTGTCAAATTGCAGGATGATACTTAGGTTAGACAGCACGTAATTGTAGGTACTCCCAGAGGACAAAGAAGGCATTTTCAGGAACCTGAGGTGACTAACATGTAAGTGCAAGGAAGAATGTGTAATACAAAAAATGAACAGCCACAGGAAAGCTTGGAAAGATGCATTTCTCCCATAATCTCTGTTGGCTTCACTATGTATATGAGAACAAACTTGAGTGAGGGAACAAGAGGCAAAGATAAATTGTGCCGGAGTATCTTGGCTTTCCACCCTCCATCACCACATCCTCCACACCCTTGATGTGCACAGATGGAATTATTGGGTGCACAGGTGGTGTGATTGATTCCGCAATGCCCTCAGGGCAAGGAGGCAAAAGCACAAGGCTGTGAAGCTGGAGAAAGATGAGAAGAGGCTTCAGTGAATAGCTACATACAGGCATCTTATTTAATTCCTCAGATCACAATAGTTTGTCAGTGTTACCTTCCCAGTTATTGTTGAGCATCTCAGAGCCAAAACACATCCAAATTATAAATTTCCATGTACTTAATAATTGAAATCTATTTTCCATGACTTCAAATGAAACATTAAAAGTGTGAAACAGAGGAGGTCACTTCCCTCACATTCCTGCAGGTATGTTAAAAATAAGTGGACAAATCCAAACTCAGCAGGTACGTCTGCAAGTCCTGTGTCAAAGCTGAACATAAAGGAAAATCCAATTTAAGGAAATGAAGTTTTGTAAATGACTGGCATCCATAAACACTTATGGAAAATACCTCAAAATTTTGACACATCTCTGCTCTCTCTCCTTCTAGACTTCTTATGAATCCAAGCTTCTTAGATCAACAGTTAAAGATGCCAGGACCCAAACAGTCTAGCCCAGGACATCTCAGTGTCTGCACCTCTGCCCCATCTAATCCCAGCAGCATTGGGACTCCAATCAGAGTAAGGGTTTCAGATCTTCCCACCTCCTTCCCCTACTGATGGAAGCAAGGAAATCTTTAAAGTCATGTTTTCTGTTTTTCCCCAGAAAAAGCAGATGAAAACCAACCCAAAAATTTCTTCAGCTCTTTGTTTGCAAAGCAGATTCCAGATACTGTGCTGTCCCAAAGCACAACGTAAGCATTTTCAGAGTGTCAAAATTTCCCCAGCACAAAAATGCTGAGTTTTTAGTTGCTCTCCTGGCAACTCACTTTCAGATCAGATGCATTTTTCTGTTGAAAGAATATATTCTTTCTTTCAACAGAAAGCAGATATTCTGTGTCAAAACCAACAGCGTATTCTTCTGAATACTGTTTTAAAAGCATTAATCTGAAGCTTTTCTGTTAACATTAATGAACACTATGCATTTAAATACCCTGTAAAGAGAAGAGAGAATGGACACTATCAGTGTATGAATAGTCAGCAAGTCTTACAAATTGCAGAGCCCTGAGGAAAATTTGTGTTCTAAATGAGTCAGTGTGTGATTGAAAGTGACACATCAGGGAAGCATATTCCATTTTATGCTGTTTATGATGGATTATATATTGTTTGCCAGTGATTCTGTGTTTTCATTGTAAGCAAGTGTGCATCTGCTGCTTCAGCACTCCAAGGTACCAGCTTCAATTAGTGTAAAATTAAGATACTTAAAATGTCTACTATGCTAATACAACAGGGGAAAAGGGTAATACAGGTCAGTTCATATCTCAGTTAAATCAGAGGTATGGGCTTTTAAAGGCAAACAATGCTTTTATTAACACAAATATTACACACGTATCAAAGTCCTTTGTGTCTTTGGTTATGGCAGAGGCTAGGTACCAGGGGTACAATAGAATGTATTTATTCTGCTAAATCTGGTGCCAGACTGCCATTAATAAAAGGAATAACACCTTGAAACAAAGGCAGGTCATGTCTTCTCAGTTTTGGAGCTACCAGCATTTTTGCAGTTCTGGTCTTGAAGAGCACTCCTGAGAAATCAAGCAGTGCCATGCCTTGTCCACATACGGGCTTGAGTTTATGGAAGATCTTTTTCCCCCTCTTTAATTCCAAGTCTTTGCTAGATTTTACTAATTGATGAAATAATAGACAGTCCTCAAAATAAAAGACAGTCCTCCCTTAAAATGTGTCTCTGGTCTGCAAAATTCCCATCTGGGCTTAATGTCACTCAGATTTAGCTTCCCATTCCTTCTACTGCCCTCCTTTCTCCCTCATCACACCCACAGAGTTGCAGACCCAAAGGACACCATCCTTAAACAAGTAGGAGAACAGGGAACAAGCATGCACTCATCACCTCTGAATCTTTCCTTCAGACTCATTGATATTCCATCTATCTATAGTCAGTATCTTCACATCTTGATTTGGTAGAAAACAGACACTGGTTGTAAGTGAGCTCACTCTGTATCAATTGTTCTTTGAAGTCTGCATGATAAAACCTCAAATCCTGAATGAGGCATCATAGATGTATGAAAACAGTACATCCAATTTAGTACCCTCATGGAAAAGTTCCTTACATCTCTTCTGCTTCCTCAAAATGAGGTTTAACACACATTCAAACACACATTTCAGAATGATATCTCAAGTTCATGTATAATCCCTTATTGAAATCTTTCCCACGAAAGGGTGGAAAAAATCCTGGAATTATATGTACGCCACTGTTAATATCAGTACCAGTGCAGTCACCACAACTGTCAGTACACACAGGGCACACAGTTTGCGAAACTGATTGATTGAAGAAAACTTGCAGAGAAACGGCTAGAAAAGAAAAGTTAAACTTGGGAAGAGACCATAACCTGGATTGTCGTTTAGTGCTTTAGAAGCTGATACAGGTAAGTTCAAAAAAGAGGTGACTCTATCCAGTTTTCTGACTCAGCAGCCCATCATAAAAAAGTCATATGTTCACTGCCCTCATAAAAAAAACTCTATAAGTGGTTAGAAATAATTGTACTTCCTTTGCATTCATCATCATACTGGTTTTGTTGTTTTTCCTCAACTTCAAATACTACTAACTACTAACTGTAAGTAGTTAATAGTTAGTAGTATTTCTTCTGTTGGCAGGAATAACTATACATCACAGATTGAGCCTGTCATCAAGGAACTCTAAAATCAGGGATCTGATCAAGAATGAGGATTCTCTAGAAATTTCTCTCCTAAGATTTAAACACGATGGGTGTTGAGCATCTCATACACTCATTGGTATCTAGGGTAATAAGGAGCACATCTAGCATGATGTTTTCCACAGGATCTCTATTATCTCACCAGAATTCAGCTCATTTACAATAAAAAGCACAGAAACCCTGCTGTCTCTTCCTCTCCACTGCTACTTCAGAAAACCAGTGAAGAAATCATTAATAGGAACTATTTTCCTTAGACTAACTGATAAGGGCGGGAAATATGAAGAATGCAAATGTCACTCCTGAAGAGCTCTTAGGAGATATGCTCATCCAAGAGGCACCTAAACAGAATGTTAGGAGACCCTGGGCTTATTCCAGACGACACTATCATCAGAATTACAGAGAAGCAATCCATACAAAGCCTGTGTTTAATACACTCTGGAGCTCCAGAGATGAAATTATTAAAGCTCATATGCTAGTCCTGAAACACATTGAAGACACAAATCTTCTCTGCAACAGGCAAAATTGTACACATTTATCAGTGGGTTTAAAAAAGCTCTTTGACAACTGTGCGGGTGTTGCAAATTTCATAAAATATGGCTTCTTAGCTAATCCTGCTGCTGTGAACTACAGCACAGTGGCTGAGCTAGTGAAGGTTTCCACAAGAATAAGGGAAAGGAAAACAGTGCAAAAACTTTGGAGTCCTTACTAGATGAAAGTAAATAATGTACAGCCTGTAGCAATCAGCAATCAGACTCCCAGACCTGCAGCTCCCAGAAACGTGTTTAGAAAGGGGATATACTTTCTAGGGGCATAACTGTGTAATGGTAGCAAGACAATGGCAAATTAGGTGATTTGTCAGAGAAGGTACTAAATTTTCCCCAAGAACTGGAAAATATACAAGGAAGTGCTGAGTGCTGAAGTTGCTTGAATTTCTTTCTGTATGTATTTAATGACTTATATCTTTTTTCAGAATTTAGGTTCTGTGCTTTAAGCAGACTTCAAAATACTTGCCGTGAGGTATATGAGGTAATCATACCTGTTTCATAGATTTTACCTTAAATTTGTGACTATTGAGTTCAACTCCGTAGTAACATTATGGGACAGTGGGTTATTGTTTGGTTTGGTTTTGACTCTACGTACTCACAAGTTACCTTCTTATTTTAGTCATTATCTTCAAAGATTATCATTAAAAAGACTTTTAAGGGACAGAAAATTATTACAGGTCAAAATATTTCACTGTTCATTTGAGAGGGAGAGGCTGAGAGACAGAGAGAGAACACATTAATACAGAGATTATTACTGCACATTCATTTTGGACGAATGTGTATTGCCACAAGAAAATGGCTCATTTTCTTCTGTGCCATCCACAGTCTTTGGTTAAGGAATCATATCATATACCATGGACATGCTGCTTATTTTGGAGATTAACATCTCAGCCGTCTCTCCATGCTAAAGATTATTTTACCCTAAACAGAAATACAGCAATTAGGAAATTTCCAGCATTTTTTCCGAACTGCCAGGCCAGAATCCCCTGATCTTAAGGGCCATTAGATGATGAAAGATCATGGAACAAGAAAGATCCAGGACAATGTACCCTGGCCTTAAAAGAGTCCGACATAAAAATCAGCAACAAATGGTCTCTACAGCTTTTCAGAGAGTGTACCATTCTACCTATTGCCTCAAGCCCACAGAATAACGATGGCTTACCGGTTTCCTTTGTCACTCTTACACCTTCTAAAATTCATATAATTTACCGCAACTTTCCTCTTCCTTGTTTCACAAGCCATATAAACTCAGTCAAAACAGTCAGATAATGATACAACAGAAGAACTTGTTTGTGACCTTGGAAGACACAGAAAATTATGTTGTCTGGGTTTTTTTCCTTTCTACATTTGCTGGCTGTAATTAATTGTATTAAGGAATACATTTAACATTAGATTTTGGAGAAAGTTATGTTTTGCTAATCTTCATGTTTTATTTCCCATTATAGGAGTCCAGGCACTTTTGAGGTGCTGTATACAATAGTCCTCTAAAAATAAAGGTTCTTTTAGAAGAACATACGAGTTTCAAGGCAGAAGCAGATAACTGATACTTCTAAGCAACTAATTCAATCAAAATCCACAGAGGCCTGAAAATGAGCATCTAAAATTTGAATGGCATATGAGGCTAGTGAGGTAACATTTTCTTTATAATGTCATTGCCTTGTTCCCGTTTGAGCTGAGGGGATAAATAAGAGGGGAAAATAAGGAAGTGGCACATTTTTAAAGATTTTCTTATTTGCATTAGCGACTACCCTTTTCATTTAGCATTTTTCATTTAAATTGTTAATACTGATTTTTTTTTTTCACACAACCCAGTACAACAGTCACTTGTGGAAGGCTTTGTTCATAATTGCAATGACTTCTGTATTGTACTAGAGAAGATGAATATTGATGTCACTGCCTTGAGAATTTATAATGTACTAAAACACTGTGCTGTACAGCACAGACTGTCATTGTTCACCAGCCTCACTCCATTTGAACAATGCCTGTTAGAATACTTGGGTGGTTTTCTCACTAGTAAATGGTATTTTTACAGGGACAATATCACTCTGTAAGCACATGTGTTTTTCTCTTTTGTGACATATGAACAGGCACATGAATAATTCTCTGCAGAATTAATTTTAGCTTTGCAGCATGCTGCAGATTAATACCACAGCAAATAGAGAAATACATGGAAAAAGCCATTAAGCAACATGATTCTGGGATGTTTTTTTCACCTTCTGAGGTTTACAAGTGATAAGTGTTAACTTTAATTACTATATTTGGGTTTAATAGAGACAAATATCTGAAGCAATTTTAAGAGATCATTACTTTGTATTATTAATTAATATTATTATTACTTATAGAGCAGCAAATTACTTGCTTGTCACAATACTGGTGACAGAACTAAGCAGCAAACAGCAACTAAATCCTGTGATTTTATGAATAGTGATCATTCAACTATACACAAATAAAAATTTTTAAAAATCAACAACTATACAAGCAGTTTTGCATTTTCTTGGTCAAATTATGTGACTCATTGTTTGTGGGTGGTGAAAAATGTTGTGGATGTTAATCAGCTGTGCTTCAGGAAAACCATGGACAGAAAGGAAGGCATAATCTAAAAGGATTTAGGGCAAACCAGCATTCTCACAGAAAATGGAGAGCTGGACATGAGAGGCACAAGGAAGAGGAAAGACCCTCTAATTTTCTCATTCAGTCCAATCTCGTGCAGGAAACAGAGCAACAGAAGTTTTGGATTTATTTGCTAACAAAAAAGTGGAGTTCGCAATCTATAACTACACATCGTGGTTTGAAGGAAACCCAGAATTTTTCATCTTCCGGTCTGAAAATGTTGGTTCCTCTCCTACGTTTCCTTTTTTTCCCCTGGGCAATTGGAGTCCCAGATGTTTAATATTAGACTATTTTTTCCATTATTCAGGGTGACTGTATGACTTGGGTTACAATGCAAGATGTAACCAAAAGTATGTATTCTCTTACCATCTACATAAGCTGTTAAAATAGGTGGGGCAGTGTTCTTTATCTTCTCCATAACTCAGCCTTGAGAACACCCTCTGGGGAAGCAGCAGCCACTCTGTGGGGGGCCATCTCCATAGTGGGTCATCAAAGTCTCATAGAATGACTCATGGAATTATATCATCCCATTGTGAGATGCCCCACCCTGAGGTGAGGAACCAGATATTCCTACCTGTATATAATCTGAGGCTTGGAACACCACAGTAGCACTACCACTGGATTCTCAAAGGACAAGGGTGCTAACCACCATTGGACCTTGAGAGAAGGACCAGATCTTTCTGCAGGATCACTGCTTCGACAGAACCACATCCATCCCTCCAACAGGACTGTAGCCACCATTAAATCGGACTGCTACCACCACCTTGACCAACAGGGTGTCAGGTCATATTCTAACTTTGTCTTTTTAAGCCAGTGTTTCTGTACTATTGCCTTTATTTTAATTTTCCTAATTAATTGTAGTTCTGACTTGGAATCTCCCACTGGTTTGCTTTCAAACTAGTACACTGTAGCAGAAAAATCCAGTGAAGAGGTAAAAGTCAGTTGTTTTGGAAAAACTATCTGGTATTCATGAAGCTGCCTTCTTAAATATGGACTCTTCTCCCTCATACCAGTGAAAAGCATTCCACTAGTTTGACTGAAGCAGTGATCAGCCCCAGAGTAACATCAGGTCCATGGTCTTGTAATATTACATTTCCAAATCTGTAATCACTGAAAAACACAACAGTCTATGCTCTTCGAGCAGTTCTTGCCCTTAAACCTCTCAATTTATTAGGTCTTTCTTATATTATGTACAAGAGTGGGTAAATTGCATGATTATAGCAATTTCTATTGCACTTCAGGTCTCCATTTCTCAGTTTATAATTGTTGACCTCAAGGGCTTCATCAGCTCTGTCCTGTTACAGGTGCAGTGAAAGCACCCTCACAGTGACAGCTCTGACTGCCCTTCTGCATTCTGGGCTGCTAGAGGAACTCCCATGGGACACCCTCACCACACCAAGAGGGAAGCTGACCTATGACTTTCTCAAGTGTCCACATGTATGGTGTCTGAATAACAACTCTGAACTAATGCTTAAAATGTAAAAAAATATTTTCATCAGAATATTGTGTTTCAAATGAATCACAACATCATTAACACTACTACAAAGGGGATTTAGGTTATGGGAGGTTTTGAATGAGGGTTATGAATCTTCCTTGTAATTTGAGGCACAGGGTTTTATGGGATGGATGGAGGTTATAAGAAAATATTCACTGATCAAGAAATTAGTATTTTGGTCCAGCTGTACTCCCAAGTAGTGCAGTTAAAACATTTCCCTGCTGAAAAACAAACAAAAAAACACCCTAAGAAAACAAAACCTTTACTAAGTACCATGCCATTTCCATACTAAATCTGAGTACAAAAAAGTAAGTATTTCACTTCTCTTTTAAATATGCTTCATGGATCCTATAGCATATATCTTTTATTTTCCTAATAAGGAAAATGCAGAGTTTAATGTTAATGGTAAGGTTTGATCCCTCCGTATTATGCTGTGAAAATGTATACCTGAAAAATGTATATCGGTACATGTAAAGGTTTTTGTGAACAACCCTTATTAGATAATTGTTTTCTATCATTATCATGATTGAGTCCAACTCATCAGGGAAACCTAATTTCTATTTTTTTTCCACAAAAGTTAAAGGGCAAAATGGTTTCTTATCAGTCACCATGATATTTATTTCCAACAATGCAGACTGGAAAATTATGGTAATGACAAAAGAGGTAGTTTTATATATATACACCTAGAAAAAGCATTTTTAATGAAAAGCCACAGATTTGCTTAATGGAAAACTGAGAGAGAAGCTTCTTGCAATCTGATTCTTCTCATAAACTGTTTCCATTTGTTTCATGAAAAATATTTTACAAGCTAGATAGCAAAGGGAAAATAAATGAGTTGATGTCTAATATTTAGTTGTAACTGCAAAGATCATTTATGCAGATGTTATTTCATTTCATTTGCCTAACAAGCAAGGTCTTATCTTCTCAATAGCTTGTGAAGGAGGCTTTTTTCTTTTTTTTTGTAAAGGTCAAAAACAAATAAAATTGTATATTCAGTTACTCATCAGTACTCTTCTATGACACGGACAAATTTCAAGTGCAACTAACAAACCATCTCTTTTTATTTGGAAAAAATACGTATTTTAGAGATTATTTTAAAATTAACCACTGTTAACTACTGTTACTGCCCACTGTTCCCCAAAACAGTCTCTTTTTTCAACATAAACAGTGTTTCGGTATGATGGCGTTTTGGCTGTTCCATAGCTAAGGAATTGGAAATCCACCCTTTCCGGCCTCTTTTTCCAGGGTAAAGCACTGGGGATCCTCCGTCCAGAGGATGTGCACAGGCTAGACTGGCAGAGTGCAGTATTTTCTGACTTCCTATGGGAAGAAGAATTTTCAGTATAAAGGGGGGTGCTATGGGGAGGTTGTCACTAACTGTGATAGGTTACAGGTGTGTCTTCTGTAACCTGGAAATTTCCTTCACAGATACCACTGTTGAAATTGCCTTTTCCAAGCTCCATAAAAGAGATAAAGACATAAAATATCTGAGTTTTATCTCCCTGTATATTTTCATGTTTTCATGAACATTTTTATCTGGTTTCATAAGCAACGGCGGCAGAAAGAAACCTTGTATTTAGCACAGAGTCCCATGAGTCTCCATAAGGATTAAGGATGTGCTGAGAAGAGCTGTTACTCAGTACTTCCATATTTACTATTCCATTTTTTGTCAAATGTCAGGAAAAGATCGTAATCTTTCAAAAAATTAAACTCAAATTCTTTTAAATTCTTCACACACACACAAAAAAGATACATTGTAATTCTGGAGGCTTACCAAAGCATGACATGACAAACCAAGCATAGGGGAAGACCCAAAGAATAATGCCTGGTGCATTATCCTATTCAGTGATGGAAATAATTCCATTTTACAGTTAATGCTGTATAGTTTTCTGTATGCATTTTGGGATTATAACTACAGTGCAGGCAGTAAAAGTATACACTATCTCTTTCTTCCTCCAAATGCTCAGTAAAATAACAAGTTCAAATACCTTCACAGATATTTGTGTTTCTAATTGGATTCCTTCTAGGCCACCTACTCAGAACAACACAATTGAGATGCCTGCAGCAGCCACATCATGTGTATATATTGTATAAATAGCTCTGGGAGTTCAATAAAGAGCCAAATCACACAACAGCTTTTACAAACAGGAGCCTTCATTTGATGAAGGTGGAAAGGTCAGTCCCCCAATTTCCAAATTGTTTTTGCCTTTTGAAACACTAGAGTAAAAGAGACTGAGATGAGGACAGAAGGGAGCAGGCCAATTTTTGCTTTTTCTTTAGCATTTTTCTAGGTATTGGTTCTAAAACGTGTTAAATAAATGTAACAATACAAATTGCAGATAATTATATGCAACACTCACAGTAAATAATATGGGATTATAACAGACAGTGGGTATAAAATGGACTAGAACAAGACAAAATCTACTGCTGCAGTAAAAAAAAAAAGTCCAGTACAGTGAGAAGGCTCTGAAATCAGAAGTCCTTTAATAGCATGATATTGTTTGAACAGCTAAAATGGATTATGATCCCTCTGGGTAGGTGTATGCTTTAGCATCCCACATTGTGTTTAAAAAGATAAAATTCAAGAAGCAACTTCCATCAAGAGAAAACCTTCAAATAGATTTTCTCTGCTGGCAAAATTGCCACTTACATTTTCCACTTTACAAAGAAATAAAAAGCTGTGGGTTTGTATTAGAATAGATTTTTATTCATGCCAAGAAAACTAGATAGCTAGATGAATAGATTGCAGTAGACACAAAACACAAAAATTCTATGTACATGCACATGCCTGAGTTGCATCAAAGGTCAAAAAAAAGCTACTGTGTGAGGCGTCTAAGAGTTTATAAATGTAGAAGTTAAGATTTTCTGTCAAATTAGTTATGTGTTTGCCAGAGGAAGTGATGCTATCTGTAGGTGATATGCTGATCATCCTAGTACTTTAAATTCTCTCACATCTCTGTTTAATGGAGCTTCCTCAGATGTTTCATGTTAAAGCAATCCCCTGATTTGCCATCTGGGAGGACGAGTCTGAGCTGGTTCATAGCTTCTCAGAAATCTAAGTTTAATTTTTCTGACCCTCCCAAACAGAAACAGAAAGCAGAGGGAGAGAGGGGCAGACAAATGGGTGAGGGGAACAGGGTAAAAGACAAGGGAGGAGATAATTTAGAATCAAGATTTACAGATCCTTCAGTGTCGTTCCTTGAGGATTGCTGCTAGCAAGGAGCTACCTCCTTTCCAGCCAATAGCAGAAGCTACCAGCCTATATAACACTAAGTAGAAGTAGATGTAGTCAGCCTGGCTTACCAGGTCTTCCTCTGTACATGGACCAGCAAGTCTAGTGCAAGATTTTCTTAGTTATGCATAATTTAATCAATTGTGATCTCCTTTTCATTAAAAAAAGGCAATTATTATTATTCATAAAGAAAAGGTCCTTATTCAAAAACAAGTCCCACAGGAGTTTTATTTCCAAACACAGAAGTGCTGGTTCTTCTCAGTGAAACATTTAGGACCTTTTTAAAGGGCAAATGTACTTTCCCCCTATTTACATTCTGGGAAATTGTCTAACCATGTAGTTGTATGTCTTACACAAATGAAAAAAAATGACACCCTGCATGGGCTTTTTCACGGAGAACATTTTAAGCTATGAAATCTTCTAAGAAACTGAAAACAGGATCTTAATACAAAAAAAGAGTCAGATTTTAGATGCAGACCCTGCCTGTACATGCCATGGAGGGAGGAATCACCCTGGCTTTGTCTTGCTGCTCAATGTCTGAGCAAAGTTTTTGCTCTAGGGAGTACTGAGTTTGGGCTATATAAGGAACATCAGTATCTCTGACAGACAGCACAGCACTGCAGGGCAGATACATCAGGCTTCCTCCACCAGTCCACATCTTCTGAGGAGCACTGAGGAGGAAGGAGAAGGCAAGGATATTTCTTTCAGTCCAGTGGTTTCAACAAATGGTGTGCTGCCAATGTGCCTCTCGCATTCATGGTCTGTGCAGTAAAGGGACCATATTTGTGCATGTAAAATTACTTTCACCTATTGAGGGAAAAAACCTTCTAAAAGAACCTGTACTGACATCTGCACTTGTGAGTGGTATCCTTAGCATCCAAGGCAGATTAGCTATGTTAGACAGAGGCAGTGAGGCCTCACAGATGCTTAGGATGCTACGTGCAATGACGTTTCTACATTGGCTCCATCAGTCCATCCTTGCAAATGTCTCATGCATTTTTTTCTTCTGCTTTACTGAGCAGTGTAATGCATTCTCTTCTGCATTCTCCTTTAAAATTCATCTTACTGCTTGCTAGTCCTTCTGGGAAAAAAACCCCAAAACAACCCCATCATATTCCTTTCACATGAGTGTGGTTTCCCTCCACTTCAGTTTTTGTTCTCTGTACCACCTACGTAATCTTTCTGTGCAGTCTCTGATGACACACTGGACACATGCTGTCTGTCCTACAGGACCTTGGTCTCACACAGTGAACTGAGCAGAAGGACAGGGAGGATCCACAACTGCAGGGGAAAGCCTGCTCAGTCCCTGGAGCCCAGGAGGGCTTATGCACAGATTGTTCAGTTGGACACTGTATGTATCCACAGGAAAAACCTGTGAAGTACTTAGAATACACTTAGGCAAGAAGACTCACCAAATACTGAAATTTCTGAGCTCTTAATACAGTTCTGCTAGGTACTTCTACAATGACAATCATCTAGGCTAATCGTATGGTCAAATTTGAGCCCATTTCCTAGAGATGGTGAAAATTGTTGATCCCAAAGGATCCCTTTCTATTTTCAACACTTCTTCAAATCACAGATGTCCTAGAGGTGCCTCATAAATAGCTGCTTAATATTTTTAAGAGTGTGGAGGGTTTTAAAGCTAATTTTGCTCTGCTGAAGCCTTCCAAAACTGCTTACACCTGTCAAGTTGTGGGCAACATTCCATATCTGCACTAGCTCTAGGCAAGACTCTGATAGCTCTGCACCTGGTGCACCTTCCTCCTGTAGCACAAAGATTATAGTACTCTTTCATTAACTTCGTTAAGGAGCTGTTTGCATTTTTTTCCAAAATTCTAATGTGAGGAATAGATTGGGAGAGTTTTTTCAGTCCATTAAAAGTTTTTAACATCATGAACTTGATCAAGAAAGAAAAAGTTAATTTCCTAAGCAGTTGAAAATATGATGGAGATACAATTTATTTTCTAAATAAAGAATATATTATGGATTTGGATGTTAAAATCGTTCATTCTTCCATTAGTACAACATTTAAGCTTTTAATGTTACTATTGCATTTACTCTGAATTCTGGCATACATAATAAGAGACCTGAAACCTTTAAAATGACTTGCTGTTGAACTGAGTTGGCTTTTAAATCCGTCAAAACTAAGTAAATTGCAGTGCAATACAAAAAAACTAGGAAAATAGGATGGAAGTGCTGTGAAAAGAAGCTAATGTGGTGCTCCTGCCATCTTGTGGCTTTGTTGCACAGAGTCCTAAGAACATGAACTCATTCATTTATATACTTCAACTAAATTCCAGTATTAGCTCTCCTGGTCCCTATCTGTGGCACAGGATTGCCAGTAATAGTCGTGCACACGTGAACAGTTCAGATAAAGCATAGCCATGTATCAAAATAAAAACACTGTGTATCAGGACACCATACCTGGAAAGAGAAAGACATTATTACTCTGTAGACCTCTTTACTTCTCCTCTGGGCTCCAGCCATGCTCTCCCAAAGGAAATAGAAACACAAGTGTAACAAATATATACATTTACCTATATATAAAAGTATTTTTAATGTATTTTTCTCCTAGAAACACATACATTTTTACATATATATACCATTCAAAATGTATGCATTTAAATATCTGTGATTCTTAGTTGGACCTGAAGATGCTAGCAGATAAAGTACATGGTCAGCCTTACTTATTTCAATTTCTCCTCTTCCTAAGACAATCAAGACATGTGATTACTTCCCCCATAACTGCAGCTTCCAGGAGCTACCACATCAACTCAGACAATCTGACCTGAATGTAAACCATTTAACTCAATTCAACAAACCATCATGATTCAGTTCAGATAGATTCAGTCTGAAATGAAATATTGAGCTTGTTTTCCCAATTAGAAAGCAAAACATTGCAACAAAATTGAAACCTAAGCACTGAAAACATCAGTTTTTCAGACTTTGGTCTGTTCAGCTCATTGTGGTCACGCGCAGTTTACATTAGGAAGCCTTAATCAGATCTAATCAAAAGCCACCAGCTGATCAGTCAGTATGAATGGAGACTGCTGGCTTCCTTCATTATACCTTGGAGTTCAAACATAGAAACTGGCAATTTTTCTCTGTCCTGAGAACTTCAAGCCTGACCACATACAATCAAGGCTTACATAGTTCATTTGCCGTAATTTCCGTAGACCTAATACACACACCCACACAAAACCAGAAAGAAATTAGAGTGTGAGCAGTGGGTGGCCAGGTTCTTGGGGTCCTCTGATGACTTCTTGAAAAGAGGCCATGATATGGGAATTTAGCAGGTAGCTACAAAGAAGGCACATGCAATTGCTACTGCAGAGAAGGAGTAAAGTGTTTACCATTCCATCCTGGCCATGTCCTATGACAATATATTAAATGTTCTTTATTTTTATATGAAACATTAGAGCACTGCCAAGACCACTCAGCTATAGATAGCCTTTTCTCTTTCTGATGAAAAAGGAAAACTATATTTGGAGAGAAAAGATTGAATCAGCATCTTCAGGAGAGTAGAACTCTTAACACTGTTCAAGAATTTTTACCATGGTAAAGAAATTACAGCTGTTCACTGAGAGGATATTGCTGCTGGTTCACTGAATATTCTTTGGTGCCAAGTGGCACAATTAGTTAGTGGTAATTTCTCGTACACAGCTGGAATGAGTGGTTAAAATGGAAATTGAAAAACCCCTTTGACTCCTTGACTCTGTACAGGAGTGCTTTACCAACAGTGAAAACAGTCCCAACACAGGGACTGTACTGACTCATGTGATTGGAAAATACAGATCAAAGACTCCCATTCCACCATCATTTCAACAAAGCAGCTGCCTGGGACTGGAAGACTTTACTCTCTTTTTATAATCACTGTAACTGTGACTCAAAGGTGTGCTATCCCAGAAAAAAGTGACTGTGACACATGATATCAGCAAAGTGCTTTGCACTCAGAAGTGTTCAGTGGGCAAGTGCTTCTCACTTTGATCACCCAGAGCTTTATCATAGATAGATGAGTATGTTTACTCTGTTACAACCCTCAGCACCAACAGATGATTGTTAGTAAAAAAAATATTGATGAGTCTTACTTTAAAAGTTTGTCTTGCCCAGGCAAAAAGACTTTTTTAGGGATTTTAGATCTGTGTAGCTTGTAAGAGACCTCTGGAGGCCTGGTCAAAGCAGGATGAACTCAGAGCCGGTTGCTTAGTTGAATTATGAATACCTCCAAGGCTGGAGATTTCACAATCTCTTTAGAACATCTGCTCTAGTACTTGAATACCCTTATTGCAGAAAAAAAATTCCTAATATCTCATTGGAGTTTCCTGTACTGCTCTTTATGCCCTTTATCTCTCAGCCTTTCACTCTTCAACTGAAATGAGAGTCTGACTCCATCCTCCTTATACTTGCTCATTCTCTGTCTCAAGGCAGCAAGTAAAATCCTCCCCTCTCAACCTTCTCATCTCAACACAGAACAAAGCCAGCACTCGATACACCACATGCTCCAGCCTACTCTTCATTCCAATTGCCCTCCAGTGAACTTTCTCCAGTATGTCTTTCTTGTACTGTGGAAGCCCCAAACAGGCCACAGTAGTCCAGCCCAAATGCTAAACAGAAGGGAATTATCATGATCACTTCTCTGAGCCTGCTGACTACACTTTTGCTAATACAGTGGATATGGGTGGTCCTTTCCTTCATTGCACTTTGCTCATTCATGTTCAAATTGTGAACTCCTTTCTTGACAGTCAGAATCCCAGCCTCTGGATGAGGGCTCCATCATTTCACCAGTCTGACAAGGCCCCTCTGGACCCACCCACCCCTATATTTTCACTATCCAACCTATATTTCACCAGCTGGCTACCATAGCTTATAGCAGATTCTGGTTGGTATCTAAGGATCCTGAAGTTGAGGAATCAGAGTACAAACAATTTTTGTGCAACCTTTCTGTCCCTGGAATATCAGTTCAGGAAGGAATTATATCTTGAAACTTGATATTAATACTATAAAATATTCTTTGCTTATGCTGAAGAAAAAAATAATGGATGATTATCAGAAAGATGCAGTTTCAAGTCTTTGTTCAAAAATATTTAGAAGGTTAATATCAGGTGTCTTCAGGTTTCTGAAGAATAGCTCACCTAAAATATTTGGTAGTTAATAACAAGCTCAACTGAAAAGGGAGAGTTTTCAAGTGCTCTTAGAAACAGACTGGTTCTTTCACTATAGAGTTACATTTCCAGGCACTTTCATTTTTCTGAACAACTTTTTTCTAGCTGATGTCTTGTCTCCTCTTGTCCTGTTTATAAATTATTGCAGAAAATCAGAGCAGCATCAAGTGAGAGGTAGGTAAAAATAAATTAACAGCTTCAGTTATAAGAAAATAATTACTTTTCACCTGTATTTGAATAAAATATGCTGGAAGAAAAAAAGGTTTAACCATGAGTAAATACGTTCTGCAGATGAGCTGGAATTGGATGAGCTATGATAATTGAAAACTGAATATATAATACATTACAGTGTGCTAGATCTCCATGCAATGCACTTCATTGGTGGATGACCAGGCCTGATTTTCAAAAAGATGGGTGAATATATGTGTTTAACTGTATTGCAGTAACACATACCAGAATTGCAACCCCCACTGGGTGCATCATCACCAGAATCCTGTAGCACTGAGTACAATGTATGCAAGACAAAGACTGTCTGCCTCAAGCAAATAGTATCTAGGACCAGGACAAGAGAAAACAGAGAAATGCTAAACAATTTGTAAGAATATCAAGATGAAAAAAATTCCAAAATTAGTAACATATTAAAATACTCTAGGTCCTCTATCAGTGACTCAAATTTCCAAGGTCAAGTTCCTCTGATATTAGAGAAAAAGTGTGAAATCCACTGGCCAAATGAAAGTTTTAACACCACTTTAGTACACCGAGAATAAGTGTCAGATTTATCGGTTGCTTTTAACTTAAATGCCAGAAGTATGAGTTATTGATTTAATAGTAGCAACTGGCCTGATAGTTGTGTGTTGCTATAGGCCCCAATTTCCTTTCTTAGCTCTTTGACTTGTGCTTTAAGACCTTGAAAATTATGCATAATTGGATATTTTTTAAGTGACTGCTGTAAAATTAATTATGCTAAAATTAAGAAATGTGAGGATTAAAGTGGTGTCTTTGATTTATTTCATTCTCCTGATTAAATGCATTGTAAAAGTCTTAATTATACCATCACATGTATAGATTTCTACCTCTCTCAGTATAGAGTACAAATCATCTCTTAGAACACATCACTGATTCACAGCAAAAGAAGCACTTGCTCTTAACACCTTGGTTTGATTTGTCATTGACACTGGGAGATGTAAACTGAAGTTGGAATCAAGATGGTCTTCTGAGTAAGACAGCTGAAGTCTATCCCACTGAATCACATTTTATCCCTGCCTCTGTCACAGAGACTCATCAGCTGAGCAGAAAAGCTTCTAAATTATTTTCTAAGGTGTCTACTAATTTTGAGTTTCTCATTAAATGCCTGGATAAAAATCAAGCTCTAGACAACCTGAAGTTGGCATCCAAGACTGAAACACTTTAGACCTAAAATCAGACTGTGCTTCGGTTTCCCCTCCGTAAAAAACAAGCTGATATTTTTACATCTCTAGACATGCAGTATATTAAATAAAAAAAATTTATCATAGTTCAATAATCAAGATCACATGATCTTGCCTTCAAAGAAGGCAAATTAGAGTAAATATTGCAGTGAATCACACCGTGATATTAATAAAACATTAAATGGCTTCTCACTAAGCATAAATTTGGAACAATAAAAAATAAACAGAATACCTCAAAGAATATAGACATGAGGGTCTTGCTCAGCAGTAAGGTTTCACACACAGAGAAAACCCTAATTTTTGCCTTTTTTTATGCTCAAGATACTTGATCTTGCAGCAGGTTCCTTTTTACGTAAGAGAGATTAAATTTTTAGTATTTAAATTTCAGGTAATCCCCTTCAATCTAGTCACTGATTGAATTACAAATACAGGATAATTTTGACAGCTTTGCAAAAATCAGCATATTTATACTTTGATACTGCCATCAAATTTGAAACGTTTTTTTTCTTCAGCTCTAGAACAGGACAAACTCACACTTGCAGCTTATCAGTAACACCTAATAACTAGAAGAGTTCCAAATAAATCACTTCATTTGGTTCAGCAATTTTTGTCTCACAACATTGTTACATTTTAAAGCTCCTATCACTGGGATAGACTACAGACATCAATCAGCAAGAAAACTAAGTATATATCTTTATTTTCATGGAAATTTGGCTGTTGTTAATGTGTATTTAAGCAGACAAAAGTAGTCACTCAGATCCAAAGATAATTACAGTAGGTAAACCAAAGGTAGAAATTTGTATTTACATGACCGTGTCTATATTGAGCACCAAGAAAGCCTGTAGCTTTGTGGTAAAGGGAACTTTTGTGCACTAATAACACTAGAAGTTGATTTTTTTAAGATACTGAATTTTCATCAGCTTATGAAAAAGGCAAGAGACTGTCAAGTTCAAAAATAATCTTTCATATACCAGAACTATATGTGGTGTGCTCTTCTGTGGTAGTTTGGCTTCAGTCCAGCTCCCCAAGCTGCCTTTTAGTGATACTTTACTTATGATTAAGCCTTTACTCACTTGTTGTACAGACTGTTTAACATTTAAAAGGAAATTTTATTGAAAAGGTTGCTCCTGTGGTTCAGACACTTTTTTTTTTTTTTTCAAATTACTAATTACTATAGGGGAAATCCTTCCTACACTGATTACTGAGCATTCAAAATACAGTGGAGGACTAACCAGAAATATCCATCTCGTTCCAAAGTTAATCTCGCCCTATGATCCAAATGTAATCTTTCAGACCAGCTATCACAGGTTCAGCTGTTAAAGCTGTCCTCAAATACAACTGATGCATCTTCATGGCCACTTATTACCATAAATAAAACAAAACTTTTGAATGGAAGATGACCAACTTGCAAAATTTTGTTTTTACTGATCATAGACTGGCAAAATGATAAGAAAATAAACCGAGGTTTTATGACTAAAATTGTGAGGATTTTTTTGATAATAGGTGATGACTTACTATATGGAACAAAACTGCCAACATGAAAAGTTTTTGCTAAAAGGGAGGTCCCATTTTTAAATTGTGAAAAAGCAATATTTTTCTACTTGAGGGATTTCTCAGTAAGAAAAATCATCAAAACTGAATCCATTTAAAAATTCTGAGGAGGGGATATACCAGCGGCTTTCAACAGAGAACCTCCTGAGCAAGAGAATTCTGTTTTAATAGCCAGACACTAAAGAGGAATGCTAAGCTTGGAAAGAAAAGGTACTGTTGAATTATTAAAGATGAGGAAGAAGATAAATCACAGTATGTGGAAAGGACGATCCTAAGAGGGGCTGGAAAGTGACCCTTCACAGGCAAGAAGCAGCAGCTTCTGTTTTTTTTAAAAAATATACTCTATGAGCAATCCTCCTGACATTTTGGTGCAGGGCTTTTCTCCCCAAAAAATTTAATCAGAGCTGCCCCCAAATTATTCTTCTTTAGTGTATGGAGCAGAGCTATGAGCACGTGTGGAGTTCTGCGGGGGACTTTTATACTCAAAAATGTTTTAAAGCAATTTAGCCAATTGTACTTGCAAAATTATCAGTAATATATGCAGGTGAAAAGCACTGTATAGGAAATGTAGGAAGAAAAACAAATCCTTGGGGTTTAGAGAATATAGGAATACTGAATGTTAGGGATGCAGGCTACAGCATTACAGATTAGACTGTGCAGGAAATAGATTCACTGTGGCTACTAGATCTGGATGCATTGCTCACACCTTGTCATATGAAATGCAAGGTGCTTGGAAATCCCCAGTGGAAGCATTGATAGTTCATTTTGCAGATTCAAGAGACCTTCCCATGCCTCTTTCAGCCAAGAGTTATGGCAGAAATTTGGATATCATGTGTGTGACATCCCTGTCCACAGTTATAACAACGGGGACTCAGCAGGGCCTGTCATCTTATTCAAGCTGCCGAATGGAAATCCATAGTAGGAGCAACTTTCTTTTTTTATTCTCTTAAAAAAGACAGGAAGCAATGCAAATGAAAAGTTATGCAGTAATAGTTGTCCAAGAGCCCAATGAGCATTTATTGATAGAAAATTTGTCTGTCATACTGTCACACCCACTGGGTAATTAGTTGCATCTTAATATAGGTCTGTAAGAAAGTAAGGCTGAATCAACAACTGGTAGGAACTATCTTTACCTATTATTTTTAGAAAAAAACACCCCATGAATAAATTAGGTAAAAGGAGTCTTACTCAGTGGAACCAGGTATCTGTTAAACAGCCACACTTGATAAAAACTAATATATTTCTTCACTGATCAGAACTTTCCCATTTGTTTGTTACTGTTCCTCAGTGATCAGTGTCATCTTCTTGAACATTATTTCTACTGCAGTATTGAAATTTTAGAGGACATTTTACAATTTTATTCTTTCTGCAATATCAAAAAAATATCTGCAACCTTTTGCTATAAATGGATTGTAAATTAGCAGTTTTGATACAAGACTCCAGATTTCCCTGGAGGCAGAGCTCTGACAAGTGCCAGATGCTTCTTAATTCTGCACTTGTAGTCATTCCAAGATGATCAAAAATTCAACAAACACTAATAAGTAGTTCAGCAATAAAAGGTACCTGAAAATCCAAATATTGCCAGTTTCTGTCTTGATAAAGATTGACATCACTTTCCTTGGAAAACCCTTAAAGACAATTTTTTCCTAGCTTCTCCATTGTTTCCTCATTCTTTGACGTATAGCTAGTAAATCTCAAAGGTTTTTTTTTCAATTCCAGTGAGCATTTGGTTTCTTTTACAGTCAGGAGGTTAAAAGTGAAAAAAACCAAAACTTATAAAGAGGAGGCAAACAACTCAAGTAATATTTTCCAAGACTGATGGGGAAAGGGAACATGCAGGTATAGAAGGGGTTAGGGGTTTTTTCATAATTTCTGTTCTCAATTTCCTCAAGCCTTTTTAAAAAAAATAAATATATAAACATTACATGCCTACTAGATGTCAGTGTTAATTGTTTTGGTTTCAGCACAAACAAGATTTAAAGAGTGAAAAAATAGTAAGCATATATACTTCCAAGTTAAATAAGGACCTTGAAAGTCCTTAGTGTAGACCTTAGGACTACACTAAAATTCACAATACAACTACGTTGCTTCAGATGTTGTTTGCAGTTTTTCTGTTTTCCCTCAGGAATTTAGTGCCTATGCTTTTAAATGCAAATTTAGGTCTGTCCCTTATATATGTAACCTGTTATTTAATCTTGTAGTTCAAAGTTTTTCATTTTGTCTGTACTACCAAGGGTATGCATAACAGAAGTGAAAAATCTGATTAATACTACTATCAGGAGTCTGTACTAATCTATTCTATCCAGAGAAGACACAGGTTATTTCCAGGCTGATGTCATTTGTAGAAAAAAAAAAAAGCATTTTTGAAGTCCTGACATGATTGGGAAATTTATAATCTAAAATACATCCTCCATGTAAAGATTTTTATTCTCTGTGTCCCTTTTTGCCCCCTTTGTTTTGTGAAATACTTCAGGACCTTGATGATAGGCATAGCATAAATGAAAGGTCAAAATTATCACATAAAAATTAGTACTTCACAGGTTTACACTTAGAAGAGGTGAATCAAAACCACATGTGTGTATTGCCTGTCTAAACAGAAATTATTGCTGTCCTGATATTCATCCACAGTACTTATTTGTGCTATGAAAAAATCGCCTTCCACAGCATGGGGTCCCCCAGCTCAGAAGGCTCTGTAGACAGGCCAACACAAGGCTGTACCAGGGCTGAGCATCCCAGCTCAACCAGGGAGAGAAGGCCAAGGGCTGACCTTATAGAGAGCTCCTGGAGCCACAGGTGTGGGTGGAAGCCCCAGGTGAGGCTGGTCAGGGGGTTTATGGCTTATTAGTGCACATAAGGCCCTGATAGTGGTGAGTCAGAAGGAACACAGCCATGCCAGGCTATGGGTTCTTTGGTTCACCAGTACATAAATACAAGCTAAATATTGGCATGACTGTCCCCAGCTAGAGCAAGACAGAAACAGTAATTTCTAATCAAAAGGACACAAGAAGCACAAAAGACAGTTCTTGAATTCAAGGCTAATAGTTATATAAGCAGCAACTTCTGATTTCTCTATCAAAAGCTGTATCACAGAACCACAGAAACCAGCAGAGGAATAGGTTTAAAGACACCATCTAGTCTATTCACCTGCCCCAAATGCTGTAGAACTGCTGCTATATTATTCCTAACAGCTGATCTGAAAAATCTCAAGTAATGGCTTTATATAAGGCATAAGCCTAAGATCCATGCCCTGCTGGAAATTATTTAGGGTTTTGTGTAGGCTTCTTAACTTAAAGAGTTTACATCAGTCTATTATTTCTTCTACCTCAGAGTCTATTATTCTTATCCTAACAATCAAGAACACAGAGAACAGATTATTTTTTTCCTCTTTCTGTTAGTTTCTTCTGGTTTTCACAATTGATGAACTGCTGCCTCTCTCGTTTCCTTCCTGACTAAACAACTCCAGATCTTTCAAGCTTTCCTCATAGGTCACATATTTTAGGACTACTCTTGCTGTTCGTTTCTAAATTTTTTCCAATTGTTCTGTATTGTTCATGTAGCATGAGGATTGAAAGAAATACTCTGGTTGATGAACACATGATAAATACACCAGAAAGTTGACTTTCAAGGCACAACCTGGCATTTGTCTTTATTGCCTAGCATCCTTTTCCAGATTTTTTTTCTCAAGTTTACCGGGAACACTTTGAATTTTAATGCTACTTCTGGTGTAGTTAGTGTCATCTGTTAATTTAAGTCATGCTCTCTATTTCTTCATCATGGACACCAATGAAAATGTTTTCTCCTCCTCTGGTGAAGAATCACTAATTAATACTCTGTAAGAACAGTTTTCCAACCACTTTTGCACTCTACAGTAGTTTCATCTAGATCATTTTTCTGCAGTTTACTTATGACAATGCCATGTAAGAAAGTGTCAAAAAATGTAAAATCAAGCATCTTTCCTCGCACAAAACCAAGTTCACCTTCATGAATGAAACTGCTTGACACAATTTGTCCTTAATGAACTTGTAGGGGTTTATAAATTCCTTGTTTCAATATTTGTTTTGGTATTTTTTGGTAATAAAAGATAAGAGTCTATAACTGCCTAAATTCCCTTTGTGATGTGCCTACCCTCCTACAGACTTTTTGAGTATCACCTGTTTCCTAAGGTTTACAAAGAGAACTGTGAATGACTTTAAGGCCACGTCAAGCTTGCTCTCTCATTTGGAATGTCTGCCCCAGGCCCAAACCAGCTCCTACAAAACCTGCCTATAGAGCCCATCACTCCCTTTTGCCACCATTTGCACTTTCAGGGGTGTGAAGTAGGAGGTGACCCCCTGCATGACTGTCCTGTAGACCATGTAGTGACATTTCCCCAGATATTAAATCCCACGGTCAACAGAAGACAAAGGCAACACTTCCTGAAGAACAGGGTCCTTAAAACAGTATAAGGAGTTATGCTTGTTCCTACAGAAGCTGTACACGAAGTATTTTGTGTGTTTGACTCTTTTCCAACACAGTTGGGTGTGGCAGATCCAGCAGCTGCTGTCAGAATTATCTCATCCACTGTCTTCAAGAACAAGTTAAAGTCAGTCATCTTCCCTATTGTATTCATTGAGATCGCTGAAATACTTTCCTTCCTGAATGAAAGGCAGTCTCTGCAGGGAATGAAAACAGTCTGCCACGAGGTAGCATAGGTTAAACCCATATGCCACACTTTTAGGTGTCCATTTTCTAGACAAATATATTTTTTTGGAGGAGTGAAATAAAGCAAACACATCTTTAGCAACAATAACCTAAACCAAATTATTATCACCCATATAAAAGTCCTTTGAAAGCCAAGGACACTCAATTAATGTCATTGTTTTTCCATTCCCAGCTAACATGCCTACCCATGCTCTAGAAAGAAGAAAGGACAAGACAAACTGAGAAACTTGATGCTAATTTTTTTGCTATAAACTGGAACATCATCAACAAATTTCCATCTCCAGGTCTGAATAGTCACCTTGAAGCAAAGGTTGAGTTGAAATGAGTGCCTGAAATACTTTTCCAGGACAAACATTCTCTTCACCAGTTTATCAGCTATGTCTACACTAAGAGCTTCTACATGCAAAGAGTCACTCTAGAGGTGTTTCAGCTGCACTTCAGGATGAAACCCAGTGTTTGGGGGTTTTTTTGAGGAAAAGCAGATACAGGAAAACAGGAAGCAAATGTGCTCTAACATGCTTCAATTCACTCATGACCATCCAGATTTTCAGTTTGGTTTATCAATAGATTAAGATTGCAGCAGACATGAGTTTATCTGCTCAGATTCAGCTTTTCAATGAAATTTTTTCTTGTCTGCATATAAGAAACACATTTTCTTTATCTGCTTTTAGCTTTTACAGGTAATGTCCTAATTTACTTCTTGGAACCAAAAAAAAGAGCTCCATATTAAAAGTGCTAGAATGTCAGTCGCAAAAGCTGCTTTAAGCAGCACTATTTTGATTGCTTTCTACTTCTCAATGTGTCTCCTCTAGGATTCACACATGTTTGTTGAATTCTGAAAATTCTTCAGAAGCCAAATTTCCAGAGACAGTTTTGACAGTCTTTGTAGTCGCTGAAATGTTGACAGCAGGGGGAACTAGATAGAGTCATAAAATCCTTTAGGTTGGAAAAGACCTCTAACATCATTGAGTAAACCCAGCACTGCCATGTTCACTGCTAATCCATGTCCCAACATGCCACATTTACATGTCTTTCAAACACCTCTATCGATGGTGACTGAAACACCTCTTCTAGTGCTTGACTTCTTCTTTCAGTGAAGAACTTTTTCCTAGTATCCAACCTAAATCTCTTCTGGCACAACTCTTGTCCTCTCGCTTGTTACCCGAGAAAAGAGCCCAGTCCTCTCATGGCTACACCCTCCTGTCAGGGGGTTGTAGAGGGTGAGAAGGTCCCCTGATGCTCCTTTTCTCCAGGCTGAGTGCCCTTTGCTTCTTCAGCTGCCCTTCATCAGACTTGTGCTCCAGACCCTTCCCCAGCTTCATTGCCCTTCTCTGGACACACTCCAGCCCCTCAATGTCTTTCTTGTAGTGAGGGGCCCAAAACTGAATCAAGGTTCAAGATGTGGCCTCACCAGTGCCCAGCACAGAGGGACAATCCCTGCTGCCACACTATCACTGATACAGGCCAGGATGACATTGGATACCTTGGCCACCTGAGTACACCTGGGCTCATGTTCAGCTGCTGTAACCAGCACTCCCAGGCCCTTTTCCAGCTTCCCAGCCACTTTGTCCCCAGCCTGTAGTACTGCAGGGGTTGTTGTGACCTAAGGGCAGGATCCAATAATTTGCCTTGTTGAACCTCAGACCACTCGCCTCAGCCCATTCATCCAGCCTGTCCTGATCCCTCTGAAGACCCTTCCTGTCCTCCAGCAGATCAACACTCCTGCCCAACTTGGTGTCATCTGCAAACTGACTGAGGATGCACTTGATCCCCTCATCCAAATCACTGATAAAGATATGAAATAGGGTTGTCCCAAATATTGAGCCCTGGGGACACCACTTCTGACCAGCAGCCAACTGGATTTATCTCCCTTCACCACCACTCTCTGGGCCAGGCCATCCAGACAGTTTTTAACTTAGTGAAGGGTACACCTGTCCAGGCCATGAGCAGCCAGTTTCTCCAGAGGAATGCTGTGGGAAATGGTGTCAAAGGCTTTATTACAGTCCAGGTAAGACAACATCCTCATCCTTTCTTTCATTTACTAAGCAGGTCACCTTCTCTTAGAAGGCCTTTGGGTTGGTCTGGTAGGACCTGCCTTTCACAAACAGTGCTGGCTGGGTCTGATCCTCTGGTTGGCCTGCACATGCTGTGTGATTGCACTCAAGATGATCTGCTCCATGACCTTCCCCAGCATTGAGGTCAGGCTGAAAGCCCTGTAGTTCCCCCTGTACTCCTTCCAGCCCTTCTTGTAGATAAATGACATATTTGCCAATTTCCAGTCAACTGAGACCTTTCTGGGTTAACCAGGACTGCTGGTAAATGACTGAAAATGTCTTGGATAAAAAGCTCAGGAAGCCAAGAGGGGTGAGATCGAAAAGAGTTTGTCTTTATTTTTTCTGATGAAGATTTTTGAAAAAGGAAAAAAAGGTATGGACAATGAGGAAAACAGTATGAAAGTAAGAAGTTAACTCTTACATGGAAGTGGTACCATTCCCCCCCACTGTGCAGTTCAGTGCCCCCTCCCCCCCCAGATTTAGGTAGAGGGGGCGTGAATGAGTGTCAGAGAGGACACATCAGCAGATGCACATGTAGGATGATAAAAGTTCTGATCTTCACAACAGGACTGAGATCAGAAATCTGCTGAGATGCACAAACTCACTTTCAAGCACTCTTTTAGAATTACCCTTGTTCAGTGGGAATCCCCATTTAATGTACAAAATCAACTGAGAATTGCCAGGATGAATCATAGCAGTGATCCAACCTGCCCTAGCCAAAACCAGAGATGTTGTTCCAGACATCTTGGGCTTAAAATCACTAAAAAATATGTTGCTTTTTAAGTCAAAGCTCTCATTTGCTGTTATTTCTGAATATATTTTAAGTCCACTCTGTGTAAACCACGTTGCTTCGTCATAGCTCTAAGACTGCAGTAATAGCAAAGGGATACCTTTATTCATAAATATATACAGAATTAATAAATTTTTTTTAATTGTTGCCTGTGGTGTGGTGGCAAACTTGATTTAGACTTTTTTTCTTTTTGTGGCAAAAGCATGAAGATCCGCAAAAATTAACATAATCAGATTTCGAGAGATGAAAACATATAATGAGTCAGAATAATCACTGAACAGTATTCATAAATATCCCACAGTGGAACAACTCCACCCTGGGACACAAGAAACAGCTGGAATTATAAGGGAACTTAATGACATGTAGTTATCCAAAGGAAATAATAGTTCTCTCACCGCCTTCTCTCTCCATCTGTGATTTAGTGGCCTTAAAATACCAAAAAAAAAAGACTCAGTACAGGTGTAGGTCCCAGGAAGGAAACAGATTACCATCCAAAAATGAGATGTAAATATTCTTTAGGTAATAGCATTTCTCAAGGGTTTGTTACACGGGATCTAAAAAATCCTTTCACTGTCTTCTCCTGTGCATCACAGTGATCCCCATGGATCCTGCAGAAATTCAGGTTCTGATGCTACAAACAGATTTGCTCTACCTTAAACTTTTGAGTAGTCCCATTAGGTTTGCTGAAATTCCTCTTTCACATGAAGCCAAGCACTTTTATCAGGATTTCTATGACTACAGGAAAGTTTCCAAAGCTCATTAAAATATTTTTCAAAGAAGCAGGTTGCTGAGTAGGGCAGTAGGAATGAAAGTGAGATGTAGGACACTTCATGACATGTTGAGGAGAATTCCGCACACAGAATATTTCTGAAATACCTCATATTTTATCTGGACCTGCTCCTGGAATAAAATAATTTGAAGTGTATTCAAGAAATTAATAGTGAACTAATAAAAAAAAGTCGTGACAACAGGTATCATTATTTTTACTACATTTAATGCTTCACTAAAAGAGAATAGATGCACTGTCTTCTGACATGTGGAACAGAGCAGTTCTCACTTCTGTGTGCACAACCACTATTGTGGGCCTGAAGACCAGGAGAAATGAAGGGAAGGCATCACTTTGTCCTCTCTGAGAGCAGAAGACAAGTTTGGGAACACACTCTTCCCCTGTGACTGGTAAGAACCCTGAGTTATGTCATATTAACACACGAAGTTTCAGGATGAAAGGTGTAAAAGCAAGAGGTTTTAGATTTTCCTTGTAACATTCCCAAAAGAATTATCAAACCAACCCCACACCCATTCGTTTAATGAGATTCTCAGCTTAAAATGACTGCAGGGCACTACAAAAATCAGATTCATTTCTTGAACAGAAACATAAAGAAGTGACACTTGTGTAAGACTCCATATTCTTTCAGTTTAGACTAGTTTGTCATTCTGGGACCTGATTTTTAATTTTGAATAAAAGATATTACTTGAGTTCCAAGTTTAATTAAAATTTTAAAAATTTTTTTTTAAAATACCAGGTGAGATTTTCTACTTCAGATACAGAAATCTGTTTCCATATAATTTCTCTAGCTGTTGAGACATTGGCAAATCAAAAATAAGTAACGGTTACATGCAACAAAAAATAAGATTACACAAGATTTTCTGTTTAATTTAACAGTGTGTTTTCACAGTGTTTCTGAGTAAGTGCATGTATCATACCAAGGTGTATATATATGATATATATTTCATTGTTCTTAGAAATAGTTCATATATTTTCTGTCTTCATATATTTGGATCCAGCTTTTACCGAAGTTACAGTGAAGCAAGTGAGAGTCTTCAACAGATACAACATTATGATATATGTGTAGGAACAGCATGAATAAATCCATTCATTCTCTCCAATAAATCTTTATTAATTTTACATAATATTCACACAAAATAAAAACTGCTATTTTATGGTACATGTCCCATGGGCTTCAGTATTAAGAGAACAAGACATTAGTTAATATGTGTTTGAATAACCAACTATTTTTAGGAAAACACTCAACTAATGAGCTAACCGTTGTTTGTTGTTAATGCCACATTATATCCTGCAAGAAAATTGGCTTCCTACTCCATCAGTGTTGCATTTAATTACATATTCCAGACAATAATACATTTCTTTGTATTTAGCTTTATTTTATATTGTTTCTTAGCAAATCTGTTCCAAAGGAAAAGTCTGGAAAACTCATACTGCTTTTAAAAAATAAGTGGGAGAATGTCTGCCAACCCTTAAGTTTTATTGTTGTGGTTTTAAATGAAATATCACACATGTGTTTGGTATCTAATGGACAAATTACCTTACTTAGTAGCCTACCCCCCAGAAGGAACTGAGCGTCCCAGATTTCCATTGATGTAATTGACTGGAATGAAGTATCTTTCCTATTCCAAGTCCTTCTGGGTCACCCTACTCCACAAGCTAATCTCTTCACTCTCGTGACCAGTGGCAGGACTCAAGGAAATGGCTGGAGCTGAGTCAGGGAAGGTTTAGGTTGGGTATTGGGAAAGATTCTTCATCCAGAGGGAGGCTGAGCACTGGAACAGGCTCCCCAGGGAAGTGGTCGCAGCACCAAACCTGACAGAGTTCAAGAGGAGTTTGGACAACGCTGTTGGGCACATGGTGGGCTTCTTGAGGTGTCCTGCATCTATCCAGGAGTTGGACTCGATGATCCTGATGGGTCCCTTCCAACTCAGCATATTCTATGATTCTTTGATTCTAACTTTTGCTGAAATCCAAGTTAGACTTTTCTTTAGAAAATAGTTACTCTTTTTTTCCCCGTGCATGTGCATGTCTCAGAAGTCAGTCAGAATATAGTAATTTTGTTTCATAGAACAAATGTTGTGGCTAAAACACAGTCCTGTTTTTAAAAATCTGATAAAATTGAGTGGCATTTCCTGTTTGAAAGAAGGGAGCAACAGAACCTTTCAGGAGAATGCAATGCCAGAAACATTCAAGTGGTGCAACTGCTTTCATAGTACAGTGCTCTGAGCCGTGGGGTATGGGGTAACCTTTGTCTACAGCTCAGAATGGAAGAAAAAGTATTCCCAATACACATGTGTATTGTTTTACCTATTTTATCAGGCGGTAGGAATGCAATGAGTAGGTCCTTAGTTGCACATCTAAATAAAGGTATAATGTCTACTTTTGCAAAGCTGTGAGGAAATTCCTTCTCTACCACCCTTTAATGTCTGTGGCTTTGCTAGATTACGGCAGCAGACAAGTGGGCAGTAAATCCGGTCTACTAACTCCAAACAAAGCTGATAATCTAAATATGACAGGCCTTTCAGGGCTCAAATAGTTATCGTAATTTGGACTTCTGCCTATAAATATCCACAGAAAGTTTTGATGTTTACATCAAGATAAATGTTCTTGCATTGCACTCCATAAATAAGAAACTAATCAGTTAACTGCAGTCACTGCCTACCAAGAATGCCCTCACCATGCCAGAAGATGTCCAGCCTCTCTCCTTCTTTTCAGCCTTTGGCAAATAGAGATCATTACAGGTACATTTACTCAGATGATGCATTTGAGCCAGCTGTAGATAAAATTGCAACTTGATAAAGTCCATGTAGTAGCTTTCATAAATAGATTTCAGATGTTTTCTTTACTTTTTAACTGTGGAATCTTAGAGCCTTATTTGGATCATATTACAGTAAATTCAAGTATTCATCTGCAACATCATATGTTTAAAATAAATCAATTTTTTAAAGTAGATACACACCTGAAATCTTTTAGAGTAACTCCACAAAAACTCTGGAATTGTGTTCATGTTGCTAAAGTTGGTAATCAACGCTGGATCTCAATTACTATACCTATATAAGCCCCTGCTTCAGGAGGATGCTGAGATTAGTGCACTTCCTTGGGCTTTTCTGGTTAACCTGTGACTTGGCCTGGGCTCCAGGAAGAGGATTCACCTGAAAAAATGTAGTGTCTAGCATAAGTAGACCTGAGCATCTGAGGTAAATGTATAGATTTTCTGCATAGTCATGGAGATAAATAGGTCTTCTAGATTACAAATCATCTCCATCCAAAGTAGAAATTCAAACCAGGCCAGATGAACTGTGTCCAAAAAGGTGTTTCCTCCCACTTACAGACTGTACAGAGAATCCAGCTAACACAGACACAGATATCAATATTATGAAAGTCCATCTCATGAGATTAATCCCTTGTCAAAGACCTAAACCTGCTTACATTCAAGCCCAAAGGGACTTCAGAACCACCCTGCTCCTGTACAAAGTCCCAAATCCATTAAAATGATTGTCCCTGGAACATCCTGGCAACAAAGGATTCCATTAACCTATTTGTTCACCTGCATGTGCAGTAAATCTTGAACAAGGACCGACCTTTTCCATGCATCCAGACCTCCTTGGTTCTAGTTTTCATATGAAATAGTTAAACTCTGCCCTAGGAATCTTTTATCGGGATTTTGAAATATCCAGTAGCCTGTGCTGGCAAACATCTGGAAATCTGTGAGATCACCATCTGCTGCAACAGGGCAAATGAATTACTATACAAATGACTATCAATTGCTTAAACCAGTAAAATTAGGACAGCAGTAAATGCAAAATAAAGCTATCAACCTGCAGTATGACATACAGGAGACAAAAATACATGTACCTGGACAAGCTGTTTTTTAGAATTCTTCTTTTAATGTCTGGTTTTATTCTAAGATAAAGCATCCAAATGCCCAGGCAACGTATGTTATGCACAAAAGTCTGTGCAATATGATAAATGGTGTGTCTGTAAGCAAATGAACACACATCCTTATACAGAAATTAAGTAAAATCTAAAACACGAATGAGTGTGTAAGTTTATGAGTATTGAAGTTAGGCATATGTAAACTTATCTTGTGTTATATGAATCATTCTTGACACACGACTGTAACGGCAGCCTTCATTAGAAAGGGGAACAGCAAAAACTTCTAAGAAATGAAGTAGGAATGCTTCCTAACGTTCAGTGGTTTGGCATTCTTTGTTAAGAAGGTGAAGAAGTCATAAACAGAGCCTGCATGCATTTTATGAGTCACTTCAGAAATTAAAATTTTGTGTATGAAGCTATGTCACTTGGAAAAGAGGGTATCTGTGTGGAGGGCTAGAAAATACTAGACACATTTCTTGTCATTAGTTTTGGGCTGTGCTTTACAAATGTTCATCTTTCAAAGGCTGAAATTTCAGAGAAACATGTAACATGTAATATCTGAAGGTTTTCATTTTATGCTAGAGTGTAGATGCACCCTTTAGAAAGGGGTTTTAGGATCTTGGGCAGTAAGTGTGTGTGTGTGTCTGTGAGTTGTAACCTTGTACATTTTCTGCAATCATAACTTAATTTACAGATGTACTGATCCTCTGTCTGATGTTGTCTTATTTTTCCTGAAAATCACTCATCGACACATTTAGCATTCTAAGTGCCCACAGTCATCTGAGGACCTACAGCAAAGACCACCATGGGCTGGGGTGGAGACAGAAGGGATAGAGCTGTGTGCATGTACACACTTACATGACCACATTCAACCTCCAAGGGCAGACTGAGCAAGGTCTTTACATGTCCTAGGAGAAATGGACTGTTATTTGCAACCAGCTTCCTCATCTCACAGTATCTCAGGCTGAGGAGTTTTACAGCTACTGATCTGTCTCATCTCTCCCAGCTAGATCATCCCTTTCCATCTCACCAGCTCTGCTTTGGCAGCAAACTTTCTGGCCAAATGGCTCTTTTGCATGCTGAAAACTGGAAATTCATAGCAATTTATCTCTTTGTAACATCAAATGCACAGCAACACGGTTGTCTGATGTTTTAAATTATTAGAAGGGACTGTGTCCCACTAAGTTTCACTTGTGCTCAGTAGCTGATAGCTACTGCATGGAGCTGAAATGACAGAGGGAAATGTGCTGGCTGATACCAGATCTTCCTTGTTCTACTCTGCCACCTGTTCTTCCTGCAGGATAGGAGAATGCAGGGAAAGGGAACACAAGCTAAAAGAATGAAGTTAAGCAGTGGCTACATTTTGCTGGGAAGAGCACAGCACTGAAGTGTTGGGTTATTGGGTGTTTTCCTTAGCAAACCTGGACTCAAGAATTCTGCAGTAATGTCACAGTTCCAGTTTTCACTCAGGGAAGCTTGCAAGCCCTCACAGCTGCACACAAAGACAGTGAAAAAATTATCCTAAAATGGAGAACACATGAAGGAATAGGAAAAAAAATTGGTTTACCACTTCTAAGTCAATGTGCTGGCATTTTGCTTCTGACTAAAGCTTTTGCACGTGGAGACATCACATAGAGTTGGTCAAGAATCCAGCAACATTGTGCAATTTTATGATGACCAGAGGCCTCGTCAAATGTTTCCGTTTCAAAAGACTTTCACTAAGTAGGGAGCAGCATTTCCCCTGGTTTCCTGCCACCTCATCTCTCCTTGTGAGCTCTTCTCACTGAGGCTTCTGGCCCCGTACTATCACTTCCCTGCCACTAGGACTGCCTCAGGACCAAACTGCCCTAAATTAAAGCCTCAGGACCAAACTGCCCTGAATTAAAGTAGGACTTTTAAGATGCCTTAGCAAAAACTCCAGCAGTTCTGGAGGAGCTGGAACCTCGGTCCCTGCTGTGCCCTGCTATGCAGAATTTTATGGAGACTTTGCTGAAGCCAGACATTCTCCTGGGCTTTGCACTTCATAGCAGGGATGTGCCCAGGGGGGCTTTCCAACCACTCCTGTGTGCCAGAGATTCTCTGGGTTGAAATACCTACCCACAACTTGACGGCTGCTAGAAGCAGCCACTGATTAACCCAGACCTCCAACTGCATCACATTTGAAGAATCTCACTTCCACTTCACTTTCTAGCAGGGAACCCTATGTGCCCAGGTTAGCCATTCTTAGGCTGAGGTAGCTTGAAATACTGGAATATTTACAGAACCACAACCTACGTGGATGCAGATAGATTGATCGATAGAGATAGAGATAGAGATAGAGATAGAGATAGAGATAGAGATAGAGATAGAGATAGAGATAGAGATATATATACTCTGCTACACTGTCACACTGTCAGCCTAGTTAGGTATAATGCTACTTCCCTGCTCCTATGTGTTTGCTGTTGAGGCAGGCTCTGGTCTGGAGTATTTTTCTTTGTTTTTCTCTAGTCCCAGAAATGATCCAGATCCTACCGTTAACAGACACAAGTGTGATCCTGTTTAACCCAACACAGGAATGGCCATGTGAGGAAGGGCTCCTCATCTCACAGTCCTGAGTGCTACCATGTCCTTTTTTAAAGAGACTATGCTGGTACATGCAGCTGTAACTTTTCTCAGTGCACGGTTTTGTTGCTCTCTTTCAAAGAAGACAGACATATTCTTTCATCCCTCCCTCCAACAGAGAAGAAATCTGTTGAGGCTGTGACTCAAAGTAAAACTGATGGCCCCACTGAAGACCACAGACTCTCCTTTGAAGGCCATGTTAGATGTGATGTAATAGCATGACTTTTAGGTACATAATTACTAGTTGGTTTCCCAAGACAACCTGATGCTGGCACCACATGCTGTTAGACCCTCAAGACTTCTTTATTCTAGTTCTGCCACTGCCACTTACAGAAGGCTGTGATTAGGAGCCCTAGAGGTCCTCACGAAACACCCAGCCCTCCCTGCAGCCATCAGCTTCCAGGGTGTCAGCCCGGAAGAGGTAGACCCCATTTTTCCTTTCTTCTAAAAAGCTAGATAGAAGTGTAGTTACAGTGATATTGGTTATAATGACATCTTCCCTACCAAATGAGTTTCTGCTCCCAGCTACAACTTTAAGTGTGTCATTCTCCTGCCTAAAGATCTTTCTCAGAGGTGTGTTACCTCCCTGAAACCAGCCCTCTCCACTTGTTTATGTGTTGCTTTTGTTTTACTTACCTATTCATCCATTTCTTGAATGCAGAGTGCTTGTAACCAATGAGAATTTTTTAATGACTGTGATTCAGCAAATGAGTTATTCATTAAATTACTTGTTGTTGTTCTTACTATTGCTACTATTTTTTGCTACTATTATATTACTATATAGCTAATATTGCTACTCCTACTTCTATTAATAAACCTTATTGATGTTTATTAATACACCTTACTAATATTTAAAGAGAAAATGCAATTGTGGAACAATTTATAAAGTTATTCAGTTTTCCTAGGAAAACACAAGAGCATAGAATACATCCAAACATGTAATTTTTCATTCAAGATCTCTCTCAAAAATACTTATTACCATATTACCAGGCAATCTTTTTTCTTTTATTAATCTCATGACTCTGTAGTACCAACCAATGTTGTCATTAAGGGTATCCTGGGAAGGAAGTATTCATCACTGAGAAAAAAGCACAAAATCCCATGTACTTTTCAGAAAGAAAGATCATTGATTGAAGAGTGACTTCTTCAGAAATTTTTGAACTGGTGTGTAGCTTGTAAAAATTCCCCACCCACATTATTCTCTTTGAAGCTCTCACAGAGCTGCTCCTTCCATTTCTTGCTGTAAAACTGTCAGCTAAGTGTTTCATGTTGTGATACAGCTCTCTATCTTACAGGAAATTGACCTAAGTCATCTTCCTGTGAGTATAAAAGAAGCAGATAAACTCCATTAACCCTTTCAGTGCATGTTATATTTACACACTTGTAACCTTGCATGTTTTAAAACAAAGAAAAACACTCTTGGTGGGAAACAGCAGTGGCTGTGGGGAGAGGATTTTTTCTTTATGAACATTTTTTTCTACTCATTGGGTAATTTATTTATCCACAAAAGATATTTGTAGGTGTTTTCATGTTCTTTACAACATTGCTTTTTCTAACAGCTGCAAAATATATTTTTTCATACTAAACACTAGCATACTCTCTCAGCCTAGAAAATTAACATCTGTTTTTCTTCTTGATTTGGCAGCCTAGTATGTTGTTGAAATAGAGCTGTGCCATGAGTTCAGACCCAGCTCTGAAGTACCAACGCATGGTGGATATTTCTGATTTAGTTCTTGCTGAAGTCTCTTGCCAAATGGTTAGAGACAGGCAGACTGCAAGAGATTAGGAGCTGTGAATAAAACAATGCAAATTCATAATCCTTATCTACATTTTCCTAGACATCCAGAAAAAGAGAAATTCTGGAGCTGCAAGGATATCTTGCACTGTGGAATTCTTAATAATTCTTAATGTTCTGCAGATAATGACTTATCAAAATAGACACTCACTTAGAAGTATCCTAATATTCCACATGGATAAAATCTGCAGTACAAATGGGAGAAGACAGCACAGAGGTCCTTAGCATACACCATAATAAGAGGTGAGCAGAGATCATAAACTCAAGATTCAAAACCCAAAATATGTACCATTAACTTCATCTATCAGAGTGTTTTGTCTACTACCTGTGAGTTTTCCATTCTTCTCCAAGAAATACTTTATCTGTACTATATTCTACCTGAACTCTGCTGTTGGAAACACTGGATAACACCAGGTTGGAAGGAAATTCAATTACAAGACCAAACTTATCTCGCTTCATCTGACCATAGGGTGTGTAAACACAACCACCAAAGAGAACACAGATGCAGCTCAGAAAGGAACAGCATGAGAATCATCTTCAAAGGCAAAATAGGTCATATTTCAGGCAAAGGATTTTTTACCTTCCAGTAACGCTCAGAAAAAGATGCAGATAGCCCCTAAAATATTGCCAACTCTTCTCTTGTGAGGAAACAAGAAGTTTGCAATTCTTTTGCTTTGTACTCAGTCTTACATTCTCATAACTTCTGAACTGCTGTTCTACTGCCCACTCTCTTGCTGAGGATATGTCATGTACTTTTGGAATATAATCATAATATTTCAGTAAGTTCAAACAGTTAATGATTATTTTTGAAGTCAAGTGTCCCTTGGTCCAATTTCACATCTAAAACTACTTATTTGTGGAAAGGTAGGAACAAGAGAATACACAATTTCTTTCACAGCACTAACCTGGCTTATGCAAAAAAAACCCCACATTTACAACCCTCAGAAATACAGTAAAAGTTCTGAAAAAATAAATTCCATGGACTTGCAGTTTTCTTCAGCTTAACTGATCAATAATCTATAGAAATGCTCTTCTGATTTCCAAAAATTTAATTCTGACTTTTCAGAAGGAAGGAAGACCTGAAGGATTTGATACTTGATCTGCACTTGGGGGCATTTTTCTGTGTAATACGTATAAAAATCATACAACTATTGTCCTGACTATTCAGGGTACTTATTCTCAAATGCCACACGAGGAAGGCATACAGTAGTAAATCGCCTACAGGTAGAAGGAGGTTCCACAACAGTGAAGGCAGTCAGTTTTCTGTTTTCCCCTTCTCTGTAAAAATACAAGTGCAACAGTTGGGCTGGGATGAGAGAAAAAAATTCTCTTTTAGTTTTGGGTTGACGCTTAGCTGTGATCCCAACTAAGACACCTACAGGATGTTTTAGCTTAGTGAGGGACCTAAGGGGTTTGTGAAGGTCATTTCTCCAAGCTGGAGTCATGTTGTCCTGTGCCTACCATGACTGAGGGTAAAAAAAGTAGTAGAAACATAAACCTTCCTTGCATAAGGTTACATACATATTTTTGTGGCCCCAGCTTGGACTAAACCCACTTTTGGGGTGATTAACTTCCTCAGTCATATTTTCATTGCCTAATGCAATTGTAGACTATACTATACAGCTGAACAGGAAAGCTCCAATAAGTTCTTCATGAGGAGGCACATGGAAATTCAACTTTTCTGAGCTCTGCTACAAAAGCATTTTTTCCTCTTTCATTATTTAGAGAGTGCTTCCTTCTCCTTGCTCCTTTTTCCTCCTGCCAAGCCCAGAAGGGATTTCTCTTCTGCCTGTCCTATATTGTCCCATCCCTCCTAGAGACAAAGTTGAAAAAGCATGGATGATAAACATAATGAAAAATAAAGGACTGCCTCACAGTCTGCTAGAAATTAAAATTACTGAAAGCCCTTAAGCCCTTAAATTACTGGTTCTCCCTTAAGAATAAAAGGCTGCGGTAAAGAAAATATCCAGAAATTATGCAAGCTCCAACTGTAAGGTGAGAACTCTGTTAGGAAAATTGACATTAGGATATAAATGTAAACATTATTCTTTGATGTCTGGATACAAGTCAAAGCACTTAAAAATTACACACAGTGTTTAGGCATTACAAAATATCTTTTTAATTATAACTGAATTCTATTCAGTCATATTAGACTGATCCAGGATGCATTAAAATGTGTATTTTATGAGCATAGCCATGACATTCTGCCATGTAAAGTTAATCTCAAAGGCAATTCACATTAGCATCCATTCCCTTCTTGTATTAAAAACTCCTTACTAGTTCCAGTTTTCATTGCTTTCTGGGACTGAGTCTTTCCTTTAAAGAAGTAGAAGGAACCTGTTTTCCTTAGGATGCAGCATTTCAAGCAGTTTTCTCCATCACTGCTGTGTCATTCCAGGGCTTGAGCATGGGGACTCTGAAGTTCATGTTCAAATTCTGATCTCCAGTTTTTTCACTGGAACACCCTCTAAGCTGCACTCCATCATCTGCACAACCTACTTATTGTTCTAGTATGTCCTCCTGAATTTCTCACTGTCCATTTTGAGATGAGTGGAGGAAGACCACAAGGTTTTCCTGAGCCTCTACACCTTTCTGAGGCACTGGCTGTAGTTCTAGGTCCTCAGAAAATACAAGTCCCAAGTAGGTCCTGAAGAATATCTTGCCTTTGTGACAGCTTTAGAAAGCAGCATCTCCATTGCAAGGACAAGAAGACAGACAAGAAAGGGAAGGCACTGTTCATCAGTTTTAAAGCTGCACCAGAAAAGGAAGACACATCTGAGCAATTGCATTCTGTCTCCTCTCTGGTTCATCAGTACAATTTCATTATCACAGTAATAGGCACTTAAAGAGTAACTTGGGCAGAATTTTGGTGTCCACAAGAAAAACATGTTTTCCTGTAAAAGCAACTCAGTTTCCTTGAAGACCCAGGATTGCACAACTTGAAGTGCCAGAAACTGTGGCAAAGGAATAGAGGAGAATGGGGAGAGATGATCTGAAAATGCTTCAAACATCCATCTCAAATGATGTTTTAGACTAGGCAGTGTGACAAGAACTGATGAAACCATATAGAATACTTTTTGGCTAACTGAAATGGTAACTCTTAAGGAACTTTTGTTCAAAAATATCTTGTCTAATAAATGTCAAAATTTCTATGAAAGTATTAAAGGTGTTCTGAAAATAAACATTTACAGGCAGCTTTTATTGCAAAGACAAGTTTTAGCAATTTTGGAATTTTCAGTGAAAAAAGCCTCATTAAGGAACAAAACAACTTATTTCAAAAGGGAGAAGATGAGTCTGGACAGTCTGAAAAAAATTGCAGCTAATTAAAAGAAAAGCTTGCTATGTCTAGATTTTTATTACCTTTTCCAGTGACCCATATTTTAAAGCTCTGCAGCTACTCATGAACAAACTCTGTTTGAAAATGGTACTTCTGTCATTAAGCAACTTTAATTAAACCTAACACTTCCACCTCCTCCATTGTTTATTTTCTAATAGAGCCAAAATTGTGATTTGCTCCTGTCTTTGGTAAGTTACTATGAGCCTTAATCACTACCTCAGGTGAAGTTAGTGCTGAGTGTTACGGGTCTGACCAGTGTTATACTCAGCTCAAACTCACCTTGACTCCCATAAGTTTTGGACTGGAGTCTATTCCTTGTGTGAATATATTGCTCACAGAAGACAGGAAACCTAAGCATCTTTGCCTTGTCATACAGGAGATTTATGTTTCTATGCAACCTGGACAACTAGAAAGACGACAGGGTATTTTTACATTCTTGCACAGCAATATTGCTCTGGGCCTCAGAGTAGCCACTGGAATCATATGAACACACCTGAAAATGCAAAGGGCATTTACCCTGTCCCAGGAAATTTTGTTGTGCCATACTCAAGTGCAGAACCATGCTGATAATTGCTGAAAGGTGCAAAATAGAGTTTAGGGAGTGAAACCCAGAAGAGCAGGAAGAGAGCTTGGGACAGCCTCAGCAGCACCCCAGACCACAGGATATCATGGCATATGTGGTCTGGGCATTTGGAGCTGCTTTTCTGCCTGCCTTCAAACAAATGCACATACAGAACCCTGAAGAGTCCAACCCTAATTAGGCATCAATGCCTAGTTGACAGTTACCCTGCTAAATTACCTGCGCATATTGTTCTTAACAACATTAGGATTTTATATGTTGTTTAACCCAAAATTGTCTATCAATCAATATATTAAGTGGTGTTTTCATGCATTTAAAATAATCCGTTACCAACCTGGTCATTTTGTTAGTGGCAAAATGAACAAAATCTTATTACCTATAGATTTTTAATTGAGTTTCCATGTGCACTCTGTGATATTTAATACGAGTTGAACTCCAGTTACCATCCTTGCCACAAATGGGAATTTTAATAAGGTCTTTTCTAATCTGCACATTTGTTTTCACAGAAATTATAGGAGCTTCATATCCTCAAGATACCCCTTCATCATCAAATGTGTTCAAATTAAGTCATGATTTCAAGTTATTAGAGAGGAGACCAACAGATATGCACACAAACATCCACAGTAATTCCCTAAGTCTCATCTCCTTAGGAATATAGGTTTTCACTTTATACTGAAATCAAGCAAATATACAAGTTTAAAAAAAAAGAATTTGAGGTAAAAATTAAGAAATTGTCTTGTAATATGATCCGGTTGGAGACAATCTCAGTGTCTATTCTCACTGAAATGGAACCTCCTTCTTCCTTCCCATAAAATCTGGCCCCAAGTTTTGGCCCTATATCAAGTACCACATAAGAGAAGATAACTGGGGAAAAGGACCAAGTAGTCAGCGATTTTTCTTTTTCCTCAGTAAGTGCCCAAGAGAAATCCAGCCTCGTTTCCTGCCACAGGTGCAGGAAGAACACAGAGAGATGTCTGCCATAGCCTCCCCACCTATCCAGAGGCATAAGCATTAGAGGTCAGCCCAGCTGACCACCCTCCTCTCCTCCAGCAGCATGGGTGGCAGCAGTGTCCCCAGAGCAGTGGGCCTTGGAGACAAAATTGTTTATGTTTCCAAGAGCTGCCTTGCCTAGGATGTGTCAGGGAAACATCACTGCTCCAGCCACAACTTCAAACTCATCTCTATAACCATGGAAGCCAAACCCTGTCCCATTGTAATGAGCCATGATGGAACCATGGGCGTGCAGATCTGAATACAAACACCTGAAACTTATGTGGGCTTCCTGGGGAAAATGAAGACATTTATAATTACACACCTAAAACAAAGAGAACAACAGTATGTTTAAGATGGGATTTGACAGATTTTTTCCTTATATTTCAGTGGTTGGCAAACAGAACTATTGTATTTCAGCCATCTTAGTGAGTGCTGAATGAAAATATTTTTTAAAACATCATAGAACTTCCAAAACTCAAGGCAAAAAGATCCGGTATTTATAGTGAAAAATGTATTTTGAAAAGATACAACCCTCAGTGTCTGAGGAAAATCAGGCAGCAGCAGCCACAATTTTCGCTGCTGGAAATTAAAATAAATTGGATTTTTCTGGGAATATGTTCAGAACCTAAGGGCTGTATAATATTGTATCTCCTATCCATTTAGACCAACCTGTCTTTCCAGTCATCTGCAGTAGTCTCTCAATGGTGTTAAAAAATGCTATATAATTTTAGTAACAGGCTTCCACAACCCACTGGTTTACAGTCTTCCACATGCACCCTAATTTCACTAAAGCATGTCCCTGGTTTTAGAGGTTTTGCAGCTGTTCCAGCTACAGCTGTCCAGTGTCTCTGAACATTTCTTGAAGTTTATTTTTTTCTGCCTGGATCTGCTAGGGTTAATTGTAACACAAAAAGTCCATGTAGGACAGCCCTGAATGTAAAAGTAATACAGAGAAAATGAAGAAACACCTCATCACACTGAACTCCCTCTTCAGTCAGATGTCTGAAGATACCAGCATGAACTCTCTCTCTCTCACGACATACCTGCAACCTATTTAAGTGTACTGGCATCACTTAACAATCATTTGCATTTATTATTATTATTATTATTATTATTACTCAATCCAAAGGCTGATGTCAAGATGTCTGAGGGAAAGAAAGTACATGGTGCATTTTTAAAAAATCCTCAATTTGATTGGAGTTTTCTGTTTTCCTTGGGTTTTCTCTCCTTTTTTTTTCTTCTTCTTCTTTTTTTTTTTTTTAATTCTCTTCTAAGAAAAGGAAAGCGGGGGATTTACTAAAGGCAAGACAAGTCGGTTAGTTATGAGTCACCTCCATGACTTATAAAGGGTCTCAAGCTGTTTGGAGCGGGGTTTCTTCACCTAACTCATGCTGCAGGGATATCAGGAGACCAGCCAGACCAACACACCTCTGTGGCAACTGCTCCTGCCTCATTTTTCATTTACCTTCTTTCTCTCTCTCTCTCTTTTGCTTTCTCCCTTTGAAAGAAAAAAAAAACGCTAAGCTGAGTGATCATGGTTAACCTGTGAGATGGAACAAAGGAAGTCTGTGGCCTTCTTGCTGCATTGGTTTTGCTTGCATCTCTGTGTAAAGACGCTGCCCCATAGCAGGTAGGTTTTTCAGTTTGGTTCTTTGGTGGTTTTTTGTTTATTTTTGCATGCTCTCTTTTTTAAAAGTTAGAAGCTCGTGTGCTAAAGGAGACGGGACCAGGCCAAGGGAGGGGGCCCTAGGGCAGGGTTTAGAGGCCTCAAGAGACAGGGAGGCTGAACTTCAAACTTTTGCCCACGTGCAGAAATACTCTAGCAGGCATCCTTACGGAATATGCCTCCAGGCATCCAGACTCACACAGCCAGCGGGGAATGCAGAGGCAGTCCCCTTGCTGTCTTTGAATTCACCTTCAATGGTGACCTCATTTCTCTGGTGGGACAGCACACACAGGAAAGGTGCCTGCATGCTGCCTGCATGCTCTCCTCCTTTTGTTCTGAGGTCAACAGTTTAGAAGACCATACAACATAGAATAGAATTTCTACAGCATTTCAATTGCCTATTGGAAGAGTTTCATGATTCATCTGCAGTTTTTGTCTTGCCTACAGCTTGCCAGAGGCATTTTGAGGTGTGGAAATGTAACTGTATAAACCAGTGTGAGTTATTTAATTTTGGCCATAGAAGTAGTTTTGGATAATGTGTCAAGTTTTAGTCCTCATTTCATAAATAAGCAGCAAAGAAATGCCTTCTTTAAAACATACCCACTAGACTTGCATCACTTGCTATGGTTTGTTTTAATTCTTTTTAAAATGAATATGATTCAAATGCTCATATAAGAACTCAACATAGCTTTCTTGAAATCCCTAATCATACCAACAAAACAGGAGCTCCATGCTCAGCATTAATACCTGTCTGTCCAAAACTCTAAGGTTTTATTTGATGATAAAAATTTGCTCTGGATTCAAATTTTGGCAGCAAATATCTAAGATTAATAATTTATTCTACTAGCTTTTCAATATAGCAATTTTTAATTTACAAAGGAACAAGCAAAGTAGCTGAAGTTTAGTATTAAAAACAGATTATCCAGCTACTTGAGCCGCAAAGTGGAGGCATGTTTTATTATACAGGAAAGTTTTCAGCACAGAAAAGGCTCTCCTATCTACATACATCTTCGGAGCTCTCCCAGTATCTTAAAGACCTGAATTCAGTATTTTTTGAAATGTTTTTAAAAGAATAGCTTTACTTTCTGAGAAATTAGATGAGAAGACTCAAAAGCCTCCCTGAAAATGTAAATAGGGTATCTGAAAATGGACAGTTGGTGTATTGTTTATATGTAACAGCCTTTTGTAAGTGATTAAAAAATTCATAGAATTGTTAATTGTATTAACTCTAATTCTCTTTCAGTCAAAATTAGATTTCTGCTATTCAAAGCTAAAAACATCTCTGAAACTGGTACATTCCACTTTGGTCTTATTTTTTACAAAAAAAGGGGTTTTCCATGACTACAGAAGAATAACGATTCAAAAGACCCTCTCACACAATATGAAAGCATCAGGCTTGGGGTCTATCACAGTCTGATTCCTCCAACATGACTGTGAGTTTACATACTCATGTATGAGCACTGCAGATTTCTGGCCTTGGTGAACTGTCTTTTCTCCCACCAGAAAAGGACTTTGTAGCAGTGACAGCACAACCCTAAGCACTATCAGATAAGGCTTCCCAAAAGGCAAGTTCTAAATTCTTTTTGGTGTTTGGAGAACACCTTTCATATCTCTAAACTGGCTACTGAATTTTGCAGAATTGGAATTATTTTCCTAAGCTGCGCATGCTTTTCATTAAAAAAATTATATTGGGAAGTACTACCAAAGCTTGCATGTCTTCTTCCTACCAACCCAGGGACAAAAGGTTGAGTTTTATTCCAGATTTGTGACAAAGGATCCCCTCTAGCTGGGCAATAAGTAAGTAAGAATTTGGTCATTGGAACTGGAGGGGCAAAGCTGGCTAAGAGTCACATAACAAGACTAATGAGCTAGATGCTTCTAGTCCTTCAGTGGACCACCACAAGTCCCCTCAGAACCTTAAGGTACCATACAATGTACAGATGGGGAAAGGAGCATTTGTCACACTTTAAGTACTTTGAACTACACTTGTGATGATCCTTCTGAAGGGAATCTGACTTTTTAATTGGACAGCTTCTGTGGAGGCAGTAGCAGTGAAAGCAGATATGAAGTCTGAAAATGAAAATGAAAATAAAATACATGCCTATCTGAGGTCACTGCAACAGATGAAGGAACAGATGAAGGAGCAGATGAGTGGATAGGACATAACGACCAGAGGTCAGCAGATAAGACAGAAAGGATACATGTTTTATTCTGATGATAAGGGAAGCGAGACAGTGCTGGAAAAGGGAAGAGGAAAATCACACCAGATGTTACAAGCTTTTTCTTTATTAATGTTGCAAGGGAAATAACAGGGGGTTTTATTTCATTATATTTAAACCTAAGTAGATGGTCACTGTTTCCACTGATGGCAAGGCCACATTTTTAGAGCTGTTTGAGAAGACAGCAGGGAGCAATACAGGTTCATGTAAAGGAAACCTGACAGCTGTACAAAAGGCTGTTACAAAGGTTCAGCAAGAGGAAACACGTGTCATTTCTCACCACTTCCGGATAAAGCATGATTTGTATTTTTGCCTTTAGCGCACACAACCCAAACAGTTTGCAGTGCTGGAGATGCTATGCAGCTTTTAAAACCAAAACTGAAATGCAAGTATAGCAGCCTAGGCAAAACTATTCCATTACATAAATCCAAGATCATGGGAATAGAAAGGCCACAAAGTAAATTCTCATCTGTGGTTATGGCCATGTGCTTTTGCCTGGAAGAGCTGGCTCTGGAGTAAAACTGCAGAGACCAAGTGCTGCCCAAAGTCTCTCACTTCTATCACTGCTCAACAGTACTGCTGGAAGTTGGCACAGGCAAGTACAGCACTCATTCAGCTTCTTTAGAGAAACAATTATTAGATTATTCAAATGATCAGTTTCAAAACCATCCCTTCTCCAAGTCTGAACACAGGCAGACTGAAGAGAAAAGTACGGTCAACCACAAATGGCTGCTGCAAACCACAGATAAAAACATTTGCTTTTTAGCAAGACCCATGAAGAACATGAAATAATTAGAGTTTGGAAGCATGGTGTAAAGAATAGCCACCTGGAATACATTTAAGAGAGTGCAAATTTACAAACATATTCTACAAATATTCTAGGGGCAGTAGACTTGGAGGTGACAGAAACATCTGGTATGAAAGCTTGTGTCCTACTGCCTAAAGTGATCCTTTTCCAAAGCTCAACGAAGACAAATTTAGTGTTTCCACAAGAGGAACAGATGTTTTGCATCGAGGCCTTCATATATATGTATGCCCACTGGGTGACATCGAGTGAATAAGGATTTAGGGACTTATAGACATTAAAAGCACAATAATTTAATTAGAGAATAATTTAGGTTAAAAAGAATCTCTGAAGATCATCAAATTCAAAGCCCTGCTCCAAGAAGGTTCAATGCAAAATGAATTTAGGTAAGACAATAGCCTTTTATTGACAGGAATTTTTTGTTTGCTTTCTTTGCAACAAAAATAACCCCCAAAAATTAATACTTTAACTTGGATCTTTTATCCTCCTCCCCTGGCCTGTGTCCCTCACCCTACACACACACCACGAACAGGCACACAGCATTTTATCACAGGTTTAAAAACGGTTCACTTCACTGCCCACAAATGCAAATCTTACACTACAGCTCTCTGTGCCTGACTTTAGTAGGAGTTTACTCTGATCACTCACCAGAGCTCTGAATCATCACTTTAAACCTGAGGTTTGGAAATTTCTAAACCGCTTTTTTTCTGCCTACCAAAATTTTAGATTCACCTTGGAATTTTTGTTTGCCACTCACATATTGCAGCCATGTACAAGGCTGGTTTCATTTAGAGTGGCATAAAGTGAAAGGTAATTTCCCTAAAATCTCTAAATTAGATCACAGTCTTACTATGACATTTTAACTTCCTCTTAAAACATGTGTTAGTAACAGTAGGGAAGTTATAAAAGTACATAAGTTTCTTTAAATTTACATACAAAAAAAGATCTCCAAAACTGCCTTATATATAATGTTTCATTTCTCATACAAGCTTTCTTGTTACTTTCTGATTAAACAACAGAAAGGTGGTTGTTATTTTTTTAAGTCATTACTGGGAGACCAAAGACAAAACAAAGAAGATTCAATTATTACTAACTCTGCCCAGGAGCTGATACTTTACTTCAGAAGGATGGATAAAGAAAAATATATTTCAATCAAGACATACTTACCAGAGAACTAACTGGGCATTACTTAGGCCTTTTTAAAACTGCTTGGAAAGACTGTCTCAACAATTCAACCCTTATTACTGATGTAAGTAACTGAAAACTGTGAAAATAAATCAGGTAATTTAATATATAATTATGATTCTCTACCCTTGCTTTTACTGAGTGTATTTTTATTTCATTATGTGATTTCTTTGCAGATTTTTGAAATTGCTGATTTCTAAAACTGTATCTCCTTGTTTGTTACCAGAGGAGAACTCATAATAGGCTGAAAGAAGTAAAAAAAGTGTTCAATTTTGGTAAAAAAAATTCAGCACATTAATTTTATGGTCAAAGCATCAGTTAATGGACTGGTTAATATTACGAAGCAATTAGCAAACAGTTCAAAACAGACAATTATATTCATGTTCATCAATCTCATTCTAACCTACTGGAATGAGGGTGTAGGAGCCCTGCATATGGATTCTAGATAAGCAACTAAATCTGTCCAACAGGTTTTTACTCTGCTCATATATACCAGAATCCAAAGGAATATTTGTTTCCTAATCATCAGCCTCGCATACTAATGAAACTGTGATTGTGTTTTAGCTCTGTTTCTCAAATCCTGTTGAAGAGTCAGCTCTCCTGAGAGGCATTTTGTCTTAGTTAAATCAGAATAAATCAAGTAATTTTTGATTTTGTTTTTTGGGGGGTTTAAAACATTTTGAGGAACTAGGCTTATAATAGAAGTCTTCATTAACTGATATCTAAAGGGATACAAAATTAGGCAAGACTGTGCTTCAATCTGTATTCTTCATGCTCACAGCAAGCACAATGCACTCACTGCTCGATGTACTCTGGTTCTCTCTAACTAAAACAATTGTAAGTTTGACTGGGTTTAAATGTACAGCAGATGGTTCCTGTGTATTTAACTGTAATAATTCTCTCTCTGATGTCTCTCCATCCTCTGCCGTAATTTTTTTAATTTTTTTATTTTTTATTTAGGTATATCAAGGGGAAAACCCAGTGCTTTGAGTTCTTTATGTCTCATACTCCAGTCTCTGGAGTTCTTCTGTCGGCTGTATGTTGTTAATGCTAATCGTGATAGGGGTTTTTACCTATGACTGACTCCTACATGTTAGCATTAACACTGTACTATGCCTCTTACCAGAATTCACACGGAACAAACTGCTGCTGTGGGAGGAGAACAGAAATCATGAATCAGTCAGTGCTATGCTGGGAAAAACCTGCTCTACATGTAAAAAGACAATTTGTTCTGCATAAAGGCATGCTTGCTAGAATGCTTGCTAGGTATTGAGTCTGGAAAAGCAGCGAAAAAAAAGCAGCTTTGTGTTCTAGTAAGTCCTTACTAGGATGTCGAATGTGTAACATTTTGAATGCAACAACCTGGGTTTTACTTTGTTTTATCACTTTTTAGCTCTTTTGGCTTTACTTCCTACACAAATATTTCATTTCTTCATTTTTATTTAGGAAAGAAAAATGATGAATTAAACTTTTGGCATATACAACCATGGATTCTATTAATTTCTATAGAACTTTATTATACGTAAGAGAAAAACTGACAGAAAATGTTTCTTTGAGATTCCATTGTCAGTTCTTTAGGAAAAATTGGGCAATGGGTCATTAGGAGAAAATGAAAATATCTTTAGTTTACTTTAGGATTACCAGTGCATTTCAAACTTTTAGAAGCCTTAGAAAACTGTAGAGAAACAGGAAAGTATTGTAGTATTTCTTTTGTGGAAGGTCAAAATAGTTCCTTAATATTCAGTCACAAAACCTGAGTGACAGAGCCAGTCTTTAAAACTCTCTCTTATCCTCTACTTAAATCTCCTTAAAGAATAGTTTAGCTATGAACATTAATTTGATGGGAGAACAAAAGGGAAAACTAAAAAACTCAAAGTACTCACCATTAATCAAGAAATAATGTTTGTGCTGTGTCAATATGAACACCTCTTTCTGTTATCAGTGTTCTGCCTGTGAATCCCCAGCACAAGGAATGATCACAGAGCACCCAAGACCACAGACACTTACAAATCAATGGTCTCATAAAAAACTGTCCCATACAAAGAGTCTCACTGAATGTGATTTTTACACTCAGACAGAACTGCTGCAGGCCATAATTGTTTTCCAAATTAGGCTCTAAGTTAAGTGGCTTCCCCAGGATGCATACAACTGGGGGGCCATAACCACCAAAAAGGAAAAGCCACTTTTATCCCCTCCAAAGTCAGAGTCATAGCTCTGAGAGGGAATTCTCAAAGTGGTGCTGCATATTTTGGTAAAGAAAAGCATACTCCTGTTAACTTTCCAGGGAAAATGGCTTTAAAAGTGGGAAGAAAATCATGGCAAAAGAGAGGAGAGTCGAGAGAAAATCTCATTTCTTGGGTGAAACTGAAGCTTAGTTGGATTTCACTGTCCATTTGAGGCCATGTTCAGCAGCATCGGTTTCCTGAAGCAAAGATGATCCTAGAGCCTCTATCCTGTATAGACACGTCCATAGAAGGTGTCTTAAGGAAGAAAACAGATCTTTGCACTCACCATCCTGATTCATAGTCATGCCATAAAAATCAAATATTTGTTCCCTCACATTTTCTCTTGCAAACTTAAGAGTAACTTAAGATTACTTAAGAGTAACTTGCAATCTTAAGAAATAGATAGCAATTATAAATATGGTCCAATATTAGACCAATTATATGTATTCTTTCTGCATAGCTGATTCCCCAGAAAAGCAGACATAGTTAGGTTATTAGCAGATACTAAAATAATGGGTTTTCTTTTCACTCTGAAAAAATGTTAATGCTGTCCATGACTGGGGTTAAGTCTAGTGAAAAACCACAGCATGATAGCATTACCATTTTTCAGATGGTTAGTGTTCTTCAAGAAATACCCACTGCCAACTCTTCCCATCGAACGCCTTTATGCTGCCAAGTTCCTGTGTCTGTAAAAACTAATAAAATAAATGTGGCAAGTTCACTGGCTTCAAATATAACAAAGTGTTGTGCTGAGTGCAACAGTGCTAGATAAGTTACCAAAAAGAAGTAAGAGATTACTCTTTACTAGAAGTTAAAATAGAAACTTATTCTTGCTGCTGTCAAGAAAGGACTTGATGTCTACTGATGATGTTTTCATCACTTGATGTGTTCAATTTCCCAGGGAAGAGCTTTACTGCCTTGGTAAGAAAAAAAACCCTCTTTCTTGGCATTTAATTCCTTCTGTTATGAAATTGGTCATACTACATCCTAATTGCCTCTTCTATCTCCAAAATCCATGATAACATGAAATACAGAATATTTCTTTGGAAAAAAATTTCTCAGTTGGTCATATGTGTCAGCTGGAACTGCTCAGCCTTCCTACTGCCACCTCTTAGGATCAAGACACCATGTTGCTTTAACCTTAATACAAGGTTTCCTTTTTTTGGATAAAACCAGTAAACAAAAGGGAAGAATCAAAAGTTTCAACTTTTTCAAACAAGATGCAGAATGAGGAACAATTTGAATGTGAGAAGCCATGAAGCTACTACTGAGACGTGCAACAAGGAAGAAGGCTTCAGTTCCTGCCTTTTCCCCTGTCATCATAAAATCCAGGAATGGGCTGGGTTCGGAGGGACCTTAAAGACCTTCTTGTTCCAACCCCCCTGCCACAGACAGGAACACCTTCCACTAGACCAGGTTGCACCATGCTCCATCCAATCTGACCTCGAACATTTCCAAGGCTGAGGTACTCACAAGTTCTCTGAACAATGTGTTCCAGTGTTCTTACCACTTTCAGCATAAAAAAAATTCTTATTTATTCCTTATCAGAATCTGGCCAGTATAATCTTCTGCTCAGGTATGTTTGCCTAAGTGACCCGTCCCTCCCCTTTCTCCACTTTGCAGCATTGTGTCCTCCTAGATTCTTCCTTACCTTTAGCTGGTTCTGCAGTTCTTTTGCTGAGTAAAAATTGCCTCTTTACACCCAGAAATTCAATAAAAAGAAAAAGCCAAGAAGGGGAATTGGCTAAATAAAAGTGTCTTTTGCCTATCTATCCACCCCTAATCCCTGCAGTTTCCTATAGTGTTCAGTATAGAAAATAACAGCACCCACTTTCTTGTCTCTTTTTGAACTGATCAGTTGTCTTGGTTTGAAAGACAGGTGTCTGCTAAGGAAGGCAGGAGCCTCCCTTGGAATGGAAAATGAAACCCCCTTCCCTCCGAATTATTATAATTTTGGAATTAAGGGCTTTCAGGCAAAGATATGAGGAATAAGAATAACAGTTCTTTACTAATATATATATATATATATATGTGTGTA
>VWZW01002087.1:150118-164287 GCA_013397115.1 Edolisoma coerulescens | reverse complement strand
GTAGCTCATAAGAGAGAGGAGAAGACCAGAGGAAGACGGACTATTACCACAGAAGAAGATTACTACCACAGAAGAGGACTACGAGGGCCGCTGAGACAGCAAGCGAGCAGGCAGGGAAGCAAGACTGAAGCAGCTTTAGGTGATAGCAGCCTCTATTGTAGTTAGGAGAAAAGAATAAAGTTTTTTGTTGTTTAGCAACAAGTCCTTCCCCAAAGCCAACGCAGCAGCCTCTCTCCCCGCCGAACGAACGCCGAGAGAACAAGAGAGCCAGGGGCCGCACCCAACCTCAGGTAAAAGGAGGGCAGCCAATTGACTCTCCCTCCCTGTGGCCAGGTCCTTTTGTCTCTCTTAAGTGCTGGGTAATTTGTCTCCTAGCTACATGTATGGGGGGAATTCTTTAAGGGAAAAAGAAAACAAAAGGATGACTCCTAAAACCCAAACATCAGTGATGGTGTCTTCTGACTATTTCCAATAGAGGAGGTTGGGCCAGACCTCACGGTAGGCAGGACAGTGCCCAAACATCCAGAATCCACACTGAGCCAGAGCTTTGCCATACCCATTTTGGTATTTTATATAACCCCATAGCTTTAAGTTATACAGTTATAGTTGCAAGGTGTGTGTCGGAGCACAGCCCCAAACAGCCAGCCAGGCTGGTACCACCCTGCAGTTCAGCTGAGGTTCAGAAAACCTAAGCCAAAAAGAGAAAGGAAGCATTACTCTAACCCAGCTGCTACAACAACCCTCTGAGCAGACAATTTCAGCATTTTATGCACCAAGAGTCAATGGTAAAATAGAGAAATGGCCCTGAGCTCAGGGTCGTATCTCCATGCTGCTCTGTAGCTGCCATGGGCACTGAGCACTGCTTCCACTTGTTCTCATGCTCATCCAAGAAATGTTCAGGACTTTTCTAGCAATGCCATCACTTAATACAGATCAGACAGGGAGTACTCAAAATACCATATGAGCCACTCCCCCCAAAAAAACCACATGTTCTCTCCTGCACATGTGGCTCTGAATCCCATTTTGGCAGAACAGACTTGAGTCTACATTCCTATTTCAAAATGTGCTGTGGTGAGAAAGAAATGAACACTATTGCCCAGTTCCCTTAACTGTTGCGGTTCTCTGTGAGAATCCTGGTCCTTTTCCAAAGCATCCTCCAGCTACATCTCTCCCTAAGGAAAACCTGCCTTCTAAACCCCATGGAAGTCAAGGTGTGAGATAGCGCCGAGTTCTGTAAAAGTTTGAGCTCCCACCTTTTTATGCACAGACCTCCAGGGAAGGGTCTAATACAGACCTCAGCAGCATTTTCAGTATTGTAGTCGCACACACTTGCAAAAGTCCCTTTTGTGGTGATTCACTTCTGGGGTGACTTCCCTACTCCTCCAACCAAAAAAACTCAAACCCCAAACATAACAAACAAACAAAAAAACCCCTCCCGCCACTCCCCACAAAAAAGAACACACCAGAAAAGCTCTGAAATTCCAGCTAGGGTTGAAAAGGGTACATTCCTAAGGAATAGCAGCACTTTCACATTTCTCTGCAGTTGGTAGAATCCAGGAGGAATTCTGCACTGGATACCCAAAACAGCAAGCAGACATCAGGGGACTCTGTGGGTTGTAATAGAACAAGCTTAAGATTCAAAACAGACCACGTGCATTGGATCCCAAAATTCAGATGGCAAAACTTCACCAGTCTTGGGTTAATCAGAGATGGCAAGTACTGCGTTAAACAACAAACAAAAACCAAGCAAGCAAGCAAGCAAAACAACAACAAAAAAAAACCCACAACAAAACCCCAGAAAACAACACAAACAGCAAATTTTTGTATTTCTCAAGACAAGAATGCCTGCTTCTTCAACAGCAACAGAACAACAGGTTCAAAGCCAAAGTACACTCTGGCAAGTTAGATTTAATGAAAATATATAGAACATGTAAATGCATATGTGTACTTTGAAGGTAAACTTTAAATCAACAATCTCATTTTTAAAAATAGGCATCTGATACCATTATAAAAAGTCCTCTGCAACACTAATCAAGAGGAGAAAAAACCATCAGTTTTCCAAGTATCCTGAGAAGACATGGTTTATACCTAAATGTATTTTACCAAGCTACTACCCTGCTCTCACAAAACTGGGGTGTCAACTGATTAGAAACCATGTGATGCAGTTAATGGTAAACATAATAACTGGGATAAAATTCAGAGAAAATATTTGCACTTCAAAAAGTAATAAAAATCTCCTCTGGTATAATAAGAACAGCTCTAATGAGTTAGGGAGGAAAATACAAAACGTCAGAAAACATCATCTAACAAAATCCCCTTGTGAAATTTAATTAAAGTCACCATATTTAAATATCAAAGAAAGAAAATGCATAATAAATCTTACTACACTGGGGATGCAAGTAATGAACTACATTCTTGGTATTATTCTGGAAAATGATATTTAACTGCACTTGTGCAGCAGAAAGAAATCATTAAACTCCAAGAACTTTCTGGCTTTTACATTCTGTTATTTTTGTATTGGTAAAGCAATGGCAATTACACCTTTACATACCTCTAAGGGTATCTTTTTAAGATACTATTCATCTCAACTTTCAGTTGCAGTAGGCAACAACATATGTATGGACATATGCAATTACTGTTGTCAAGATAAGGACAGGGGCAACTTGCAAGTTATTGCAGATAAAACATTACCTTCCCTCTCCCCACCCTTTTTTTCTTTAAGGAAACCTTTAAAATGGACCGAAACATCTCATGTATACCTGTGTCTATACTTATCTATGATTCAGGCCACAGAATTCAAATTAATTACACAAGACATTTTTGTATGAGGCACAAATAAGTCATGTAAAAATACACATTTTATTATGTACATTTAGAGGTGCAACCTAATTCAAATTGATACAGTTTTTCCTTCTTCAGTTCCATCTTTTGCCTCAAGACATTCTGCTGCCTCCAAATATTCTTCTTCAGTGACCTGCAGAAAGATATCAATTTTGTTATATTTTTAAAAATTATTTCACTCTCCTTGACCCTGAAAATCCTCCCCTCATACTGTCACCGTAACAAGAAAGGACAACCTACAAAGACTATTATCTTCTCCAAACTTAAACAACCTGAAGGACAAGAATATTCAAACTAAGTTCAGGGAAGATGCCATGGGGCAGGCTCAGAACACATCCTTGGCTAACAAGTTTCGGAAGACATAAAGTACTTTTTTATCTGTCTCTTGCCAAACAAATATGTAAAATTTTTGATCTGAAGGCTCTAAAACAGCTGCTGTTTAATTTTTACAAAGACTTCCTATGTTTAAACATGTATTGATAGTGGTTATTTGGTTATATGTGGCTTATAATATTTTATAATATTTATTAATAATAATTTTGTAAGTTCCATTTACCTTAAAATATTTTAAATTGTACAAATCATATCAATCAAATAGTATATGGGTTTTTTTTAAATGGCACAATGCATTTTAATAACAGACCTCAGAAACAGTGCTACCATGTCCTCTACTAAACAAGCAGTTAGATTTCTGGTTTCTGTTCACCTGTGAATATGTCCATTCCTAAAGATATGTTCTTGAGTATACTACCTACCTCTAATCATTCAAATGGTCCTTTATCAGAGCATACTTTTGTATTTGGTAACCTGTATTTCACCACTAGTGAGACTTACCAGCCTCTTTGATCTTTCCAGCAGTTTGTGCCACACAGTGTGGTGAGCCTGTGTGAAATGTCATTAAATGATGTTAGCAGAGGTAAAAAATAATCTTAGCATAGAATAGATTCTGACAAATGTATAGAAATGACGGCACAAAACCATAATAATGCACAGTTCAAATGCCACAACTTACAATTTTGGTGTCCAATTTGCCCATATTCACATGGGGGACTTGAATAAATGTCTACCCTTCACATGCCCCACCCCTGGAAGTGTTCATGGCCAGGCTGGATGGAACTCTGAGCAACCTCGTCCAGTGGAAGGTGCCCCTGCCCACGGAAGGGGAATTGGAACTGGAGGAACTTTAAGGTCCCTTCTAACCCAAACTGTTCTATGGTTCTATGATTCATCCACTGTGTGGAATCCTTGAGGGGTTAATTGGCAAAAATGGAAGGAAACACAGAGACAAGCTGAGGATCCCTTGAAAACTTGCTCAACTAAGACAATAAATAACACATGCGCTAGACCACAACGTCAAAATCATGTAAGTCAACAGGAATGGGAATAAAGACTCCTGCCTCCACCTGCAGATCGGCAAAGCCTTTGTTTAAGACTCATTAGAGCTAGGACTTTTTGTTGTTGCTACATTTTACTTTGGTAAAATGAAATTCTTTGAATGGTGTATTTATCATGAGTATAAATACAAAGTTCTGCTCTTTTAAGGACTGTCAGTAGCCTTGATGTCAGAGGACTGGCATGCACAACTTCGGCAAGCAGAATGAAATATCCATGCAGAAATTACACAACTGAAACAACGCTTTCCATACTGAAAAATATTATCATGGGCCCTCTGATGCAAAATTTTCTAGTTCTGACTGCATATCCACAACAGTTTCAGGAAAATGAACCCCAAATATCCAACACAGTCATCACCAGGGCCCTCCCTTTCTACTGCTCCCAACTCTGAATTCCGTTTAGCTACAAACACAGCACCTAACAAAGATAGGAACATAGGCAAAATGTTCTAACTTAAAGTTGGAAAACCTATGCAAAATGGATTACTCACCTTCAAATGGACCGGCAAGGACACACCCTGGAATCTTCTTATCAATTCAGACTGGTCAGTCTGAAGATTATGGGCTGCTGTTATCTCATACTGGAAACAGAAACTTGTCCTTGGAATATGAGGACCTTCACTAACATCTACAAAGTCACCAAACCTGGGGGACAAAAAAAACCCCAGCCTAGATGTCAAATATATTTGGAGTGAAGTACAAGGAGATTAGGTTTTATTTTTGATTAGCAAATTCCAATCAAGAGAAAGACAATCCACACAAATCCCAAACCAAATCTAAACAAATCCCCAGCTCAGCATTTTTAAGTTTCCTAAACCAAAAGTACAGGTCATACGATTTCCTTAAATGAACTCAGGAAATTTAAACCTCAAGTCTAGGAAAGAATCTTAGGTTTAAAAAATCCTTGATGCCATGTTGGCTCTGAAACTGGGATAACTGTCATTCACCAGAAAAAGATTAGTCTCCAAGATCGCCTATTTTCCACAGTACAGTGTTTACAACCTGCACAGTTATTTCCCTTTCAGTTCTTGGAAAACTGCAAATCAATTAAGAAAAAAGAGATAGCAGAGTACAGCAAAGAAATACTCAGAACAAACCTCTCCCAGAAATCAATAGGTAAGCCCATTTTCCCCCTTACTGAGCAAACCAGAGTGGCAGGAAGGAAAGAATGACACAACATTGTTCTAAAATTTCAAGAACCATCACTGCAAAGACATCTGTTCCTTTAGACAGATGTGGACCACAAAACCAAATGAGGAACTCTTTAGACATCTAGAAAACTGAATGTCCTACATCAGCCTAAGATAAAGAAAAATTCCTTTAATTGCCTGAGATACAACATAAGCTTCCTACCCCCAGACTAAGAACTCTATATCTTACACTGTATCCCATGATGCTGTTCTATTCTCATCTCCACCACTACAAAGCAGTAACTTGCAAGTTAGGAAAATCTTGACAACTTTGAAAAAGAAAAATCCATTATACAATGCTAACCCTTGTTTTCAAACAAGTATTTGGTTTGTATTTTATTTAACCTGTCAAGCTCTAGAGATTTAGTTAGTTTTCATGTAAAAGCGCTGAAAGCAGTAAGACTTCTCTGGCACTTACCACCCTTAACATAATAAGAAATAGAAATGTATTATCACAAAGTAACACAAAATAATGGTTGTATTAAAAAAAACCAACCAAGCAAACCGCCCCAAGCATCTTAAGATAGACCACAGACTAATGAATACAAGTGATCTTTAAATTTAAAGCCATCACAAGTAACTTGCTCTTCTCACTTGCAGAGAGTACTTGAAATACAGTCAAAAGTTTCAGTGAATCATTACAGAATGGGAGCTCAGTTTTGCTTACCTATGTAACATTACAATTCCTTCCATATTCTGAGAAGCTTTTCTTTCTATCATCTCCATTTTGTATCTGGACAAGAAAAAAAAAATATTTTAAAAATCCTCACCTTTAACACCTAGTTCTTTTAAGAACAATTCAGAAATTAATTGAATTAATTTAAAATTCCTAAAAATCATGCTTGTGTTTATGTGAGCTTTGAGACTGGTTTAAATTCCTAATGACAACACATATTGACATGCTTCATTAACAGACAGTTAATGTTAATGTTAATTTTTCCTCAGTTCGTGGAAAAATTAAAGAGATTATACTGAGCACTACTGAAAGGCACTTTAAAAATAATGCAATCATCAGGCACAGTCAACATGGGATCCTGAGACAGGATGTTTGGGAATGGTTCAATGCTGTGCCAGGAGGTGGTTCAGACTGGACACTAGGAAGCATTTCCTTAGGAGATGGTGCTCAAACACTGAACGGGCTTCTTGGAGCGGTGGTCGATGCCCCAAGCCTGGCACTGATTAAGAGGCATCTGGGCAACACCTTTAATAACTTGCTGTAACTTGTCAGCCCCACATTGGTCAGACAGCTGAACCAGGTGGTTGTTGTAGGTCCCTTCCTATAGAAACATCGATTCCAGTCTATTCTGTGCATATGTTATAGGAGGGCCATGCTCCCACAGCAGAGTTATTTTCACAAAGATACAATGAACCTACTACTAAAAATGAGAGTTTTTCGAGTCACCTGTAAGACTAGAAGACACCATCAGACCACCTAAACTTTTATGCAATGTGTAGCCCTCAACAGCTGGTCACCTACGATACAGCAAAGTGTTCTTTGTGCTTTCTATACACAATATCTAAAGGGACCATCAAAATTCAGCTCCCACCTGCTGTCAGTGCAGCCAACAAAGTGGATATGATGATCCATACATTACATAAAAATCACCTTCAGCATTAAGCTAAATTGCTATTTTGCAACTTGAGCTTCATCGTAGCTTAATTTTGGTTCACAAAATGATAAATTATTTATCATTTTCCCCCTACATCTCTCCAACTGCCGAAAAGCTGTGGACCAGAAAATTTTTTTCCCAAAACATAGCTGAGGTATTTTTTCAGCAAAGAAGACAGGAGCTTTTGAACAAAACTTTTTTATAGCACAGACCAAAGTATTTTACCCATTTTCCCCCTGCAGAGTTCAAAAACTACATTTTATCACATCTTCATTTGAAGATACCAGGACATGAAAAATGTACATTTCTTTAAATATGGAATCCTTTCAGCAAAGGCTGAGACTAACTACCATGCCAAGGCTAACCACCAAAGTTTCAATTTAATAGTAGTGGAATCTTGAAGCTCCCTAGTGAACAAAAGTAGTCTTGGTCTTTCAGTTTGTCACAAAATTACATCCAATAAAGGTGCCTGGTGTTGGCCTCTGGAGAGAACAATAAGAACTAAGTAAGTTGGTGTGAGTAAGTTGGTGGAAAGAGAATGGAGGCAGGCTAATTCAGAGCACTGGGAGAAGTACCTTCTTACTTCACCTGTCACATCTTATTTTAGAATTATAAAAGCAAACAGAGATTTGACTTGACTTCTAATTGCCTCTTTGAAAGAAAGGCAAATTCAGACACTCACACATTGTGCTGAAACATTTCACGTGCTACTTTTGCTTCAACATGCAGTGTTTCAAAGGGCAGGTCTTGATGGATAAGCTTTTTGGCATCCCTTGTAAGAGAACAGAAGTTGTCCTAAAAAAAAAGGACATAAAAACTGTAACCACCTTTTCACAGCTGTAGTGAACAGATGAAGCACAGCAAATACTAAATATTAGATTTATATATATGCATTATATTTATATATATGTAAACAACAAAGATCATCTACTATAAACCCTAAATATAGCAATTTTACTGTAGGACTGTCTTACCATTATCATAAGAGCACCACAGATCATCACTGTTTTAATGGACAGATTCAACACCCAGTCAAATCAAATAGGCATTTTTCCATCGGAAACAATATATATTAATTAAACTGACGAGGTTTTCCCTACATGGTACTACATACACAGTCTTGCAACTGTTAAATACTCATCTATGTATCTTCTTTCCCGGAGTGGGGTCTTCACTTGCAAATAAGCTCTACTGTGATAGATCAAAGTGAAAAAGGGTACTGAATATTTAATAAATAAAAATTGGTCACCTTGGACCAGAATCTGAAGTTCTGTGTAACTCAGATTTACTAGGAAATTAGAAATTATTATAAGGTGAAATTACATTTGTCACGTAGAAAATACTTCTAAATAAATTACTTCAGCTACAAGATCACATTGAAGAAAAATTCTGCATTGTACCAATATTGCTGTGCTAGCCATACACACCTCTGCTGGTTTTTGGGCACAAGAACAAAAATGGGCACCAGATGGGTAAAACATTTGTGATCACAAACGGTTCTGAGATTTAGAGTATTCAGATTATTAGATTTACTGCGGAGCATGAAATACAAGCAAGCCATAAAGGAGAGCTGCAGCTGAATGTGCTTACAGGTTTTATTCAAGAACAAACTGATTCTGCTGTAAACCACCAAAAAATATGCACCTTATACGCACTTTCACTTTCAGAGGCTCTACTCACACAAAGACTGTGGCTGCATCTACATTACCAGGCAAGAGCAGCTGAGGAGGAGCAGATCTGTACAGTAACAAAAATGGCACTGAGGTCCCAACAGCCCCATCAACTATTTCTGGACTTGTACTTCAGACTAGATTTTTCCCTAGCCCCACAGACCTAAAGTCTGTAAGCATGTGGAAGACAGCTCAAGGTTTAGTTTCATCTGAAAGGGACTCTGAGGGTACCCTACCATAGAACCAGCGTGTCGTAAATGCAGAGATCAGCTCCCAAAGAGTACTCCTGATGTGCACTAACAAAAAGGGAAAAAAAGCTCTGTCCCTTCTTCCCTATTAAAAAAGAACAACTGGACAAGGACACAAGCTGTACAAGTTTTTGGGCTTACATTTGAAAAGTGCTTACCTTTGTTGGTTTCCAGTCATTCAGTTTATTGTCCAAAACTACATCATAACAGAAAGCTCCAGAGATCACTGCAATTCCAATCCAAACAGAAAAATATTCATGTTTGTAACAAAGTATGTATTTCACAGTCATATTATATTCTTACACCAAAATGAATGAGAAGAAAAACAGAATTATCTTTAGAAATTCATCGTAAAACAAAAGATTTCAGCCCTGATTATACTATAAAATGGCAGATTGAACTTGTGCTGTTTTAATTCCATTTCACTGAATGAGAAAATAATTTGAAAGGAGTTTTAATGCGATGTCAGTATAACAGAATCCCAGTAAAGAGAGGAAAAAATACACTGCTTCACAAAACTGCATCTAACACTGCAGAAAAAAACCAAAACAACTCATTTTAAAAATACTTCACAGTTTTTCCATTGTATGCTTCATACAATAAATGTGAACTATTAAATTATAAAGAGGTATTTATTGCATAGAGAAATAAAACAATACTAGAGCTGAAGTAAAATGTTTACCCATGACACAAGCATGGCACAAACTTCTGGTAAAAGCAACACAAATTTCTCTGATAGTTGTTAGAACACTCTTCTGTGTATATTCAGTTATGGCTATTTAGAAATCAAATCTATGAACCCAGTAAGCTCACACTATTTCTATACATACAGTATAATGATATAGCTGAGTATATCCAAGATTATTCCAAATTCTGGTAGAACTGAAATATTTACCTGTACTTATCAATCACAACAAATGTTGAAATTGCTAAAAAGAGAAGCAGTTATAGCACTCCACGTGACCAGCAACCAACCTTCTCATATAGTAAATGCATAATTATGCAGGCTTTGTTATTGAAACAACCTCCTCTCTTGTGCATTTTCTCACTTTTCTAAATCTTGAATCAGATCACAGATGAGAAGTTGTTACTAAGCTTGTTTGTACCTCAATAACCTTCCAATTTGGTGTAGACATTGTCATTTTTAGTAACTCAAGTACTGGACAAGGCTGTGCAGTTATTAGAGCAAATTCCACAGAAACATGTCACATCACATCTAGAAACCTTGCTCAGTCACTTCACAATACAGAGGTTTAGTTACTAATTTCAGCCATGAAATCCTAAGTGGTCTGAAACCCAGTGGCCACGCAGACCAATTTTCTGAACGTTGATAACAAAATTGTTTTTAGTGTGGTTATTGTAAATTAAAGGCAACTACAATAACAGGTAATACACATATCAATGCTAAGTACCATCAATCATCGGAAAAGGAGCCGCTGATTTTTTCTAAGTTTGGTTATTAAACACTCGCTTAAGAAGCAGCCAAAGACAATCAATATAAAACACTTTTATCACCTGGCACTTCCGGAGCTCTAACTAGGTTGACTGAGTATTCATCCTTGAACGCTCGCTTCAGCACACACGCCATGATCATGGCACAGGAACGCCAATACGCCTGCAAAGAGAATTTTAGAACATGGATTTATTGCCTAGAAGCTAATTATTAAAAAAAAACCTCCCAAAACTTAACTGGATGATGCACAAACCTACCTGCAACCCAAGCATTCCACCCCTGGAAGTGTTCAAGGCCAGGCTGGACAGGGCTATGAGCAACCTGGTCTAGTGGAAGGTGACCCTGCCCATGGCAGGGGGTGGAACTGGATGAGCTTTTAATGTCCCTTCCAACTCAAGCTTTTCTATAATTCCATGATTACTGTCTTTAGTATTTAAACTTCTATTCAGAGATGATTCTCCAAGCAGAATCAAATAAAAAAAATCAAAACCGCATTTAGAATGCAAGCCAGATGTAACCCTGGAGATATTTAAATCTGAAATCATAGAATAATACAGCAATTGAAAGGAATGCCAACAATTCACCTAGCCCACATGCTGGTCCAGCTAATGATAGCCATGATGCACCATTAAAAAGACATTAAAAATGTCTGAACTTTAATGACAACAAAGTTCAAGAAAGCAGACAGGCATGGAACTGAAAGGTGCACACAGAATCAAGCGGTCGTAATCAGGGCCACCTGCAATGAGACAAGGTACAGAGAACCAGGGTCATCTACAATGGAATAAGATAATAACTTAACCTTGTTTACTTCCTCTGGATCTTCATCTTTGAAGGTAAGGAGCCGAATTTCACATGATTTGGTCAAGGGTCTGTACATGTCCCAGATTTCGCCATCCACAAGAGCCAGAACAGATTTCTTGCAATGCCATTCACTTAAATCTAAAGAAATTTTAAAAAATCCTAGAGTATTAGATACTTATTAACCATACTTCTCAGGATCAGCGGTTCAGACTGCTACATTAGTAACAACAACCTGCAAGTTTCATATTTGTAAGTGACTTGGAAGGATGAACTGTGAAAAAAGCCTCCAAAAATTAACTGTTTCTAGTTCAATTGGCAGTACAACATTCACCATGAGGGCTAGTTCAGGAGTCCATCTACTTACGCATGGCACAGTTGTATGGCGTGGAAAGAGCCTTGTTCATGACAAACACGCTGCCAGGGTGTGATTTCCCAGTATATTTCACTTCGATTTTCTCAATCCGTGGGTGAAGAGACAATTGTCTCTCTTTCTCTTTGGTGAAGAGCTCATTACGCATCCGAACCACCTCATCAGGTGTCAGCTGAGAGAAAGCTGGTGTGGAGATGCACCCTGGTGACAGGAGAGATACTGAGTAAACAATAATCCTGGAGTAAGCAATAATCCTGGAGTAAGCAATCCTGGGGTGGGTCCAGCAGAGCATCCTTCTTATGAGGAAAGGCTGAGGGAGCTGGGCCTGTTCAGCCTCGAGAGGAGATGACTGAGAGGGGACCTCATCCATGTCTGTCAGTGTCTGGAGGGAGGGAGCATGGACCAGGCTCTGCTTAGTGGTGCCCAGCAATAGGACAAGGGGCAATGGGCAGAAACAGATGGGTAAGAAGTTCCACGTGAACATGAGAAAGAACTTATTTACTGTGCAGTGACCAAGCACTGGAATAGATTGCTCAGAGAGGGTGGGGAGTCTCCCTCACTGGAGATATTTCAGAACCATCTGGATGCAATCCCGTGCCATGTGCTCTGGGATGATCATGCTTGAGCAGAGTGGTTGGACCAGATGACCCACTGTGGTCCCTTCCAACCTCAACCACTCTGTGATGCATTCTGAGTTTTCAAAGCCTCTTTATAAGGTGCTGGTTTCTACAACACTGCTGATCACCCACCTGTCTGTCTCAATATATACAAGGTAGCACTTCTGCAGCTCCAGCAAGTGACCGTGCTGGGCCCCTGCATTGCCTGCATAAGTGACAACACGAGACTCTGAGGCAACAAAAGGAGTCAAAAAGATGATGAGGGGTCTCAAGCATCTCTCTTACGAGGAGAGACCATGGGAGCTGGGCCTGTTTAGTTTGGAGAAGAGTGAGAGGGGATCTCATCAATGCATATAAATATCTCAAAGGTGGGTGCCAAGAGGTTGGTGCCAGACTCCTTTCAGTGGTGACCAGTGACAGGATGAGGAGCAATGGCTATAAACTAAAACACAAGAAGTTTCACCTCAACGTGAGGAAGAATTTCTTTGCATGGAGAGGGGCAGAGCACTGGAATAAGATGCCCTGGGAGGGTGTGGGGTCTCTCTCCCTGGAGACATTCCAAATCCACCTGGACACGTTCCTGTGTCACCTGCTGGTGGTGACCCTACCCTCGCAGGGGGCTTGGACTGGATGATCTCCAGAAGTCCCTTCCAACCCTAACTACTCTGTGGTTCTATGCAAAGGTTAATGTCGCTCTCTGACTGCAGAGGCCCTTCCCTCAGACAGGCCAACTCCCCTGCGGCCTAATAAGGGCACCTCAGCCCCTGAAGGCACTGCCGCAGTACGAACCCGAGCTCGCCCCGGCCCCGCACTCACGGCTCCCGGCTCCCTCCTGCAGTCCCNGTCCCGGCTCCCTCCCGCACTCACGGCTCCCTCCCGCAGTCCCGGCTCCCTCCCGCAGTCCCGGCTCCCTCCCGCACTCACGGCTTCCGACCCGCAGCCCGCGGGCGGCCCAGGGCCCCGCCATGCTCCCACCGCCAGGGTGCCGCCTCCGCGGCTCCGCCGGAAACACAGGCAACGGCCGCGGGGTTCCGCCGCCGCTCTGCGCGCCGCCGCCGGGCGGCAGAAGCTGCCCGGTCCTCGGCTGTCACCGAGCCCTTCAGCAGCCCCGGCACAACTCAGAGCTACAGAATGTATTCTGCGTTGGAAGGGACCCGCAACGATCATCGGAGGATCTCATCCTGGTGGGTGAGAGGCTGGACGTGCCCCGGCCGTGTGCTCTGCGAGGCCAGAAACCCCCTGTGTGCTGGGCTGTATCCAAAGCCCCGTGGGCAGCAGGGGAGGGAGGGGATTCTGCCCCTCTGCCCCGCTCTGCTGAGACCCCACCTGCAGGGCTGCATCCCTAGGGTCCCAGCATAGGAAGGACAGGGACCTGTTGGAGCCAGTCCGGAAGAGGCCACCAAGGTGATCAGAGGGATGGAGAACTTCTGCCATGAGGAAAGGCTGAGAGAAGGGGGCTGTTCAGCCTGGAAAAGAGAAAGCTTTGGGGTGCCCTAATTGCAGCCTTCCAGCACCTAAAAAAAACTTACAGAAAAGAGAAGCAAGACAATTTACCAGAGCTTGTAGTGACAGAACAAGCTAAACTGGCCTCAGTTGAAAGAGGTTTAGATTAGATATAAGGAACAGATTCTTCCCTGTGAGGGTGGTGAGGCCCTGGCACAGGTTGCCCAGAGAAGCTGTGGCTGCCTCATCCCTGGAAGTGTTCAAGGCCAGGCTGGATGGGGCTTGGAGCAACCTGGTCTAGTGGAAGGTGTCCGTATCCAAGGCAAGGGGTTGGAATGAGATGATCTCTAAGGTCCCTTCGAACCCAAACCATTCTGTGAATCTATGACTGTGATTGCAGTCCAGCTCCTGGCCTTGCACAGGACAACCCAAGGAATCCCACCACCATGCGCCTGTGTCTTGGTTTGAAAGACAGGTTTCTCCTAAGGAAGGCAGGAGCCTCCCTTGGAATGGAGAATGAAACCCCCTT
>VWZW01002087.1:116321-149783 GCA_013397115.1 Edolisoma coerulescens | reverse complement strand
CACCCCAAGTAAAAAGAGGCAGCTCGCAGACCCTCCCTTCCTGTGGCCAGCTCCTTTTGTCTCTTAAGTACTCAGTGATTTGTCTCCTAGCTGCCTGTATCGGAAAAATTCCTTAAGAGAAAAAGGAAAACAAAAGGGTAACTCGTAAAACCCAAACAGCCTGAGACGGTGGTTGTGGAATCACACCATGTTTGCCCAGAGAAGTTGTGGAGTCTCCCTCACTGGACATATTCCACAACCATCTGGACACAATCCTGTGCCACATGCTCTGGGATGACCCTGCTTGAGCAGGGAGGTTGGACCACGTAGTCCCTTCCAACCTGACCCATTCTGTGATTCTGAGAGGATTGTCCAAACACTGTGTGAGCTCTGGCAGTCTTGATGCTGTGACCAGTGCCCTGGGGAGTAGTTCTGTGCATTACTCTGGGCAGGAACATCATCCCATAATGTTGTACCTCCACCACTCGCCACCTGCTCCCCTTCACTAACACTGCCCACCTGCACTGGGTTTGCATGACTAGGCTTTTGGAAGGGGAGCACCCATGTATTTTTATGTGAGAAGCTGCCAGAAGCTTTCTCAGTGTCCAACAGAGCCAATGCCAGCCAGATCTAAGACAGACCCACTGCTGGCCAAGGCCAAAGCCATCAGCAATAGTGGTAGTGCTCAGATTTAAGAGGGGAAAAAAGTTACTCTTCAGCAGCAATTGTAAACAGATAAGGAAGGAGTTGAGAATGTGTGAGAGGAACAGCCAAGGTCAGTGCAGATGGAGAGGGAGAAGGTGCTCCAGGCGCCAGAACAGAGGTTCCCCTGCCCATACTGGAAAAGTGTGAGTCCTCCTCATAAGGAGCAAGCAGCAGCAGAGACAACGTGTGACAAACTGACTGCAGTGCTCATTCCCCATCCTCCCGCACCACTGAGGGGGGGAGGAGGTAGAGAAATCAGCAGTGAAGTTGAACCCAGGAAGAAGGGAGAGATGGGGGAAGACTTGTTTTTATTTCTCACTACCCTACTCTGATCTGTCAATAAATTAAATGAACTTTCCTCAGTTTAGTCTGGTTTGCCTGTGATGGTAATTTGTGAGTGATGTCTCAACCCATGAGCCTTTCACTATATTTTCTCTTCCCTGTCCAGCTGAGGAGGGGAGTGATAGAGTGCTTTTGGGGAGTACTTGGTGTCCAGCCAAGGCCAACGCCTCACACCTCCCAACTGTCCTTCCTTCCCAAAAGACTGAACCCAAGGAGAGGCTAGCTGCTGCCCATGTAGGAAAACCATGGTTCACATTAAAACTTAATAAATTTGTGAAGTAAATAAAAAATTCATTTTGATGCTTTACAATTTAGCTGATGATGGTCTTCATTGCAATCCACAGTTGGCAATGGTGTAACAGTGGCCATCATGAAGCCAGTGTCAGACAGTTACACTGAATTAGTGCCATTAAGAACTAAAGCAGGTAATTAAACTCAGCATCAAAAAAACAAAAGGCATGGAATTTTTCACTGTGGAAACACATCTGTGGAGCAGTGGGACAGCTGGGTCCCCTTGGTTTGGTACCTGGCACTGACCTCCCTGTTCACCTGGGCTCTCATCGAGAAAACCAGGGGTGTGAGTATGGTAGCTATTTGTGCCCTTCATTACATTATTTGATAACTTAAGAATTTCAGCAAGTCAATCATCCTGCTTCCTCATTTTTAAAATTAGTTAAATACAACTTACTTAGAATGATGCTGCTAATATTTGCATAATTACAGCTCAGCTACACCATTTCTCCTATTAACTCAAGGAATCATATGCAGTCAATGATCACATGACATAATTATTTTGATTTAAATGGTTGAAAAAACATTAGCAAAACAAGGTTACTAGTGCAGGGTATAAAAACAACCCTTTTATTCTATAAGTAGATAAATGCAGAATGTTCAGAGAATGAGAGACAGAAACAAACTGTGTTCTGTCACTCTGAGGGAGTATTGAATGACAGGAGTAAAATCCTATTTAATACTGCACACTTTACTATACCTATCTGTTTTAAAGTGGCACTTCCTAATCTCTAAAACTTCTTTTGTACAAGTATTTGCAATTTTTTACTCAGCTGAATCTTCCGAAAAAATTATGGCAGGATATCTGCTCCCTCCTTTTACTTGTTTGGTGTGGCTCTGGAAGCACAACGTAGATTAAAAAAAATCTGGGATTTGTAACACACTGAAGACTACTGGAGCAGCAAGGTCATCTGCCCTTTGGTAACCCTTGGCCAACAGAATGACAGTGCAAAGCTGTACCCCCCAGAGAAAATCAAAATACATCCAAAGGTGCTGGAAATTCCACCCAGGGTTCATTGAGAGCAGCTTTGTAGAGAAGGATTTCGGGGTAATGGCTGATGAAAAACTGAACATGAGCTGGCAGTGAGTGCTCATGGCCCAGAAAGCCAACTGTATCCTGGGCTGCATCCAAAGGAGCATGGGCGGCCCAGCTATTGATCCCTCAATGCCCAAAGAAAAACGCCTTCCAACTGTCAAGTACACTGGGAAGGGTTTGACTGAAGTCCAGTGGCTTTTGACATGTCACAACACTAAGCACATTTGTGGTGCAGAGAACAGATGGGTAACAGAACTGTCCAAGAATAATTACAACCTACCAGTCTTCATAAAGCTCTTTAACTTTCAGGAAAACCATGTCTCTTATTTTATAACGGTCAGAAAATGTGAGGTTGCCCTCTGAAGCCACAGGTACCCTGTAATTGCTCTTGTGCCATGGTATGTGACCCAGCAGGAGTGTGTAAGCAACAAACCATGACCGTTTATCACCCTTATGGTCCCAAAGCCAGCTCTGAGCTCGCTTACAGATTGCTTCAAAAGTAAAACTGGCTTTAAAATTCCTGCATCTCCCTTTGCCATTCTTGGGTGTTTCTCACTGCTCATCCTCTAGGTAAACAGTTGTAGCGGCATTGTACAAGGCACTGAACACAAGGTTGCTGAAGTGATACAAATTACAGGATCAGTACTGCTGAAAGATAATTTTTTATACACATGATTCACGTTATTTCTTGTATTAATTTCTGTGCACAAGCGAAGTGAGAGCAGTAATCCATGGCCAGAAGCAGCAACAGCCTTGTAAGACAACATCCAGTGTAACTGCATCTTAAGAGGTGTATTTTTCATAGAATTATAGAATCATATAATCATTAAAGTTAAAAAAGTTCTCCAAGACCATCAAGTCCAAACTTTAACTGAACACCACCACATCCACTAAACCATATCACAAAGTACCACATCTACTCATTTTCTGAACACTTTCACCATTTCCCTGTACAGCCTGTTCCAATGCTTTACAACCCTTTCTGTGAAGAAATTTTTCCTAACATCCAACTTGAACCTCCCCTGGCACACTTGGGACCATTTCCTCCTGTCCTATCACTTGTTACTTGGGAGTAGAGAGCAATCTGGCTACACCCTCCTCTCAGGTAGTTGCAGAGAATGATAAGATCTCCCCTGAGCCTTTTTTCCAGGCCAAACAACTCCAGCTCCCTCAGCTGCCCTTCATCAGACTTGAGCTCCAGACCCTTCCCCAGCTTCACTGCCCTTCTCTGGACACAGTCCAGCACATCAATGTCCTTCCTGAATTAAGGGGCCCAAAACTGAACACAAGATTTGAGGTGTGGCCTCACCAGTCCTGAGTGCAGAGGACGGTCCTGCTGGCCACACTATTTCTGACATAAGTCAGGTGCCATTGGCTTTCTTGGCTACCTGGGCACGCGCTGGCTCATGTTCAGCTGCTGTAACCAGCACCCCCAGGTCCTTTTCCAGCTTCCCAGCCACTCTGCCCCAGCCTGTAGTACTGCAGGGGTTGTTGTGACCTAAGGGCAGGACCGATAATTTGCCTTGTTGAACCTCAGACCACTGGCCTCAGCCCACTGATCTAGCCTGTCCTGATCCCTCTGCAGAGCCTTCCTACCCCCAGCAGATTGACATTCCCACCCAACTTGGCGTTATCTGCAACTGACCTGGGATGCACTTGATCCCCGCATCCAGATCATTACAAAGATATGAAATAGGGTTGTCCCCAGTATTGAGTCCTGGGGACACCACTTGTGACCAGTTGCCAACTGGATTTAACACCACTCACCAGAATTCTCTGGGCTCTGCCATCCAGGCATACTTTTTCCCTAGTGAGCAGTAAAGCATTATAAACACTGTGGCAAAATAATTCTGAATTCTCCACCAGCAGCATTGTGGCTAATGCATTGTCCACTGTTGCTTAGTTTGAATTGTATCCCACAATGCCATCCTATGTGATGGATCTTTTTTAGAAATGTACCTTTGATTGCTAATGAGCTGCCTACTCAGTGGCAGTAATCTTGCAAGTTCAGTTGAAAAACAAAAAGAAAAAGGCATTGATTCTGTACTTTGCAAGTCAAAGATAAAATCATACAAGACATTCCAGAAAATGAAGGTGGGGTGTAGGGGGTTTCACTGTAAAAAGCTACTGAGAACAAGTAATTTGTATTGCTCTTTACTTTTTCTGCCCTCGCATTTTGTGGCCTTCTTGGTTCCAGTTTGGCAGACCCATTAGATATGAAATATTTTAACAGTCCAATAGAGATACAGTGTTCTATCACAGCACTCTAGTCCATTGCATTACAGCCAGGCAACTAATCTATGCCATGCTCTGTCTTTAAACAGCCATTAATGACAGCTGGGAGAAAAAAAAAGGTATCTGAAAATGGTTTTTTGTTTCTTTTCTCAAAACTATACTTGCTCACAGTTTTTAGTTTCAAAGTACAAAACAAGCAGATAAGCTGTCAGATGAATCAGATTTTTTACCCAGATGTGAGTTAAAACAATTCACATGAAGCAGCTATAGAAAATAATAAAATGCCACAGAAGTCAAAAGGAGACAAGGCCTTCTGTAACCGGGGAGTGGACAGCCATCAAAGCAATACCCCAGGATATTGTAAAAAAACAGGTGTGGTGATAACTAAAATTGCAAAAGAAGAAAAGTGTCCCTTAAATTGAAAATATCAGCCAGTTCACACACTTACGCATGGCTGCTGATTATTCTTTACACTAAAGGGCAAGGCTTTCAAGCTGATAGATTCAATGTACTGCAGGCTGGCTGTCAAAGCAGCACAAAAAATACACAGCACATCAATCAATGGATTTTAGAAAAATGATTTGTGACACTAATTATAAAATATGCATATTGGCAATTAAACTAAATTAAATGGAATCTCTTTTAGCAGTTTTACAAAATAGTTTTCCATCAACTTGTCTCATAACTGTGCCTGGAATCACATCAGAATGGTCACTTTACAGCTGTGTGCTTTTGTATTCAGCACTTATTAGAGCAAATATATGTGACAACAATTTAGTGTGCCTTAGAAAAAAGATGTGTACAGAGATTTAATGCACAGGCTATGGCACCGAATCTCAAATGGCATCTCTGACCACCTCAAACATAACATTTCTCTTTTTAGAAATATGAAAAAAATCTGTTTTTTCTTCTTTAAATATGGAAAAATATTCAAAGGTGTCTTCTTGATCAAAGCCTGAACCATGTAAATTCCAATAACAGTAACCTCTTGACTGTCCTATATCATATAAAGAATGATATAGGCATGCTTATGTACAGGAATGCTTTTTTCCTGTGTCTTTTATTTTCTCACTTGGTGGCTCCATATTCTACATCTTTCCCACTGCTACTCTTATCATTATCAGGCACAGTTATCAGCAAACTTGCTGGGTTATCTTCTATTATAGATGAACCAAGAGATACTAAAACATTTAAAGAGCAATCATGGTAGGAAAGCGCAGGAAGAAAAAGGAAAAGTAGTGCAGGACTGTAATCTTTTATGTTTTCACTAGCATTTCACTCTGCAAACACGAGAACAGCCACTCCCGGATAATCACACATCCATACTACCTGCTTATCAACAGGATAAAAAATATGTGCTTTCTTACATGGAATAAGGGTTGCATTATTTAATCTACTTAAATTCAATGAGTAAACTTGAGATATGCCTGAATGTGACATACTAGGGAAACATTGTCTTTCATTAAATGTTTTTCTAAAGTTATTTTTAGTGGCAGTGCAAGGATGAACATTCATTATCTCTCCTGCAACTATCTTCTAGTTTGGCATGTGTAAGCCATAACAGAGAAGGGATTACACAGAAATTAGCACTCTTCAAGGTGCTAGTTAAACAGCCAGTTCTCTTCATGTACTGCACTGCCACTTCTTTTTCCCCTTTTCTATGCAGGTTTTTAAGAAGAGGAATCACAGTCATCTTCCTTGCTAATCTATCTGTGATAGGTGTTAGAGTATCTATGTTGCAACACCTTTGCAACCAAATTTAGCAGTTCTAATTTGTTATACTGATTTTTTTTTTGTTATTTTACATCAAAGCTGTTCTAGAAATCAGCATGAAAATTGTAGAAGAATAAATCTAGAGAGATTTTGGTCCCCCGGCAAAACAAAACATATTTTGAGTGGAGAAATCACCAAAAGGAGGATTTTCTTAATATAGGTTAATTTCTCTTTATTCATTTTTAGCATCCTATAGCTACAAAAGATAAAATGTTTTCCAGGTGAAGAGTCAGAGGCTTATGGTGTTCACAGAATTTTTAGAAATTATTTTTCAAAACAGTTTTTACTGTTAGGTGAGGAGAACAGAACTCTTTGACAGTGTGTCAGGGACTGAAATGGTTCATGCCTTAAACATTGTTATGAAGGAGTTTTGCCCATTATAGCAAAAACTGGATAAAGAAGCTACAACCACAGAAGCCCACCCCTCCTTGAAGACACCTGACTGGAACTTTGGACTGTGAGTTAGGGTGCTTAGATAAGATAAAGGAGACACTATTGTTCAATCATCTCAGCTCTAGGGAGCAATAAACAAGGCTCAGGGAAAGGAATGCATCCACAAGAAAGCCAAACCCAGCAGAGAATCATCCCTGGCTGGGTTTGGTTTGGGGGAGACCACAGTCCACAGAGGCCAGGTTTACACAGACTCCTCCTCAGCCGAGGGGGAAGGAGGAGGTTTTGAATGTGTGGCGTAACCTCTGGTCAGAGGCAGTGAACACCCATCCTCCCTTACACAAACCAGCCCAGCTGTGGAACCCCCTGCCCTGGGGAGGCCACATCCATGGGACATTCACGTGGGAGGCAGCTGAGGGGGAGTCATAATCCATCAAAGACCCCCCCAAAGCGCTCCCCAGAGGCCTTGCACCACACGACTGCATTTGATGCAACAGATCCAGAGTCTGCTGTGAGAGACTGCCCCCACGCCGGGGAAGGTACCTGAGCATTCCCACCTGGCCTGGCCTGGCCTGAGCATGTATTAACCCATTGGATTCTATGCTTTTCAGGGGGGACTTTCACCACCAAGAAGACCAGCTGGAGAGGATCAACAGAACATCATTTGGATCCACAGAGTGGTAATATTTTCTTTAATCTGACTCTCTCTCTTTCTGTCCCCCCACCTCTTTTCTATTTATTTCTTTCTCTCTCTCCCTCTCTGTCTCTCTCTCTCTCATGTTTACTATCAAATAAAACCCGTACTATTGACTTTGACATATGGTCTCGTTTGCACCCTAATTCGGGCAGAGGCATTTCTAATAACTTTAAAAATTGGACTGTAACACAGTGATGGTGCAATAATAAAAGAGGTAAACTCTTATTATTAGAACAGATTAACACCAGCACTTCACATTTGCGACAGAAGATTTCATTAAAATGCGGAAGAATTCCATTGCAATGTAAGAATGTAGATTTATCTAAAATATTGTCTAATAAAATGAGGGCAGTCTTTTGTTTTATTAATTTCTGAGATTGCTACAAAACACCCAAATCTTGAAATCATGTTGCAATTCCAGTCAATTCTTCAAGGCTCTTCTATACAAAGAACTTGACTAGAACAGCTATCACAAAATAAGACAGCTATTCTTGACTGGCATTTTGTGTGCAGATGTTAATTATAGACTATTTTTATTATTCTAAAAAGGAGTGTCTATGGAAAGTTCTCCAAGAATAACTGTTAAACTGAGTATCTCAAACAAGTTCTTCCATGTTGGGCTCTATGTGTTATTTAATGAAAACATTCCTGCTACATTCAACTTTAAACGATTAAAAATGGGGATCGCAGTCTTGTGCTCTTCTAACTTAACAGTATTTCTAAGAATACCATTGTTGAGCAAAGTACATAAAGACAAAGTGTGTATATTAAATGCATATGCAAATGCACCTATGTAATATGCATTACAACCACCTTTCCAATCATTCTGTAAATGCCTTCAAAATAATGACATTTAATTGCTGGTGTTTCCTGCAGTTGTATAAAGCAAGCAGAGAAATCATGATCTAGTCATTGCTGAAATAGAAGAAGGGAATGGAAAGAAAATATGAATCATACTAGAAGAAGTCAGAAAAATGTGGGGGAAACAATCCTGTGCACTAGGAATTTGCTTCACTTGCAAGAGAAATGAAAGTCAACAGAAAAAAGGAGCTTTACTCTGACCTCATGCCTATATAAAACCTTTTCATTTAAATGGATTTACTATAGTATAAGAGTTGTGTTAATGAATCACAGAATCACAGAAAGGTTTAGGTTGGAAGGGACCTTAAAGTCCATCTCATTCCACCCTCTGCCATGGGCAGGGACACCTTTCACTAGACCAGGTCGCTCAGAGCCCCATTCAACCTGGCCTTGAACACTTCCAGGGATGGGGCAGCCACAGCTGCTCTGGGCAACCTGTACCATCATGCTCACTGTAAAGAATTTCTTCCATATGTGTAACCTAAATTTTCCCTCTTTCAGTTTGAACCCATTACTCCTTGTCCTGTTACTACCTTTTCTAATGAAGAGTCCCTCTCCTGCCTCCCTTCAGATACTGGAAAGCTGCTGTGAGGTCTCCATGTAACCTTCTCTTCTCCAGGCTGAACAGCCCCAATTCTCTCAGCCTGTCTTCATAGGGGAGGTGGTCCAGCCCTCTAATCAGCTTGGTGGTCTCCTCTGGACTGGCTCCAACAGGTCCATGTCCTTCCTGTGCTGGGACCCCAGGGCTGGATGCAGCCCTGCAGGTGGGGTCTCACCAGAGTGGGGCAGAGGAACAGAATCACTTCCCTCCCCGCCCTGCTGCCCACAGGGCTTTGGATGCAGCCCAGCAAACAGGGGGTTTCTGGGCTTCCAGTGCACATGGCCAGGGCATGTTAGTTTTTCACCAGCCATCAGTATTAATAACATCCTCTTGCCTATCCTTTAATTCAATTCCATACTGCCATTTCTTAACATTCCCCATGTTATACCTTTTCCACCAGGCTCTTGCCATATATTTAAATGTTATATCAAGACAACATTTCTATCATTGTCTGACTTTAAATAGTAAAGCAGTACTACTGAAATCAATGAACCTTTGTACATGCCTAAAGCTATGATGTGCTGAGACACACAAAAAACTTTTCTCTTTTCAGTGGGACAGTTTTGATTTTATTAAATGCATGTCACCATACCAGTAATATATACTGGACATATATACATATATACATTAATGCAGATCTTTTAAAGAAATATTACTTGTGTTCTGTTCACATTTTTTCCACATGAAAAATAAACTAAGAAGACTTTGCAGTGAAGAGTATCATGGCATCCAACTTCCTTGCTCTCCATTAAAATAGCTGTTAGAGATTTTATTTATAAGTGATCTTTCTTCATTTTGTTGCCCTCTAACAAAATATAGCCGACATTGCTGCTCTGATTGCAAAAAAAAATACTTGTGATACTTTTCTTGTTATAGAACTGCTTTACATCAGTGGTAATGCATTTTTAAGATGTCATTGGAAACTACTCAGATGCACTATTAACTGTCACAATGAGTAATTTTCCTTGATTCATAAATTTAAAGGGCCATTACACCACCTGTACATTTAACCAAAAACTCTCCCAGTCTGGTATAAAATAATAATCTAAAAGGTTTTGAAGGTCACCGTATGACCAATCTCCTGCTGTAGGTGGGATTCTGTCCAGTCCAGCTGTACAGACAGGCACAAGGAGTCACTGTGACTTCTTTCGCCTTAAAGCAGCGCCTCGCCCTCGCATCGCTTTTTTGTTAGCCGGAATATCCAAATGTTTTTCTCGTGATTTCACCCCGTTATCCCTACTTCCACCCCGGGTGGGTTTGCCTGAGGGAAACGCACCAACAGGGACAACGCTTTTCTTTGAGAAGTTTAAGCTTTTCGTAACGGAAAGTTAATTCTGTTGCAACAAATGTCCTTGAGCTTATGAAGATGTCCCAGCTTAAAAATAAACAAATAAATGAACGAAACGGAGAGAAGAGCTGCTGGATACAACACAACACAGCCCCCAGGATGCGCGGGGGCATTGCGGGGGCGGTAGAGGAGAGGGATACTCCCGGGATACTCTAGGGCGAGCGGGCGGGCAGCCAGCGCACATCCCCGAGTCCAGCCCCGGCTCCGGCGTTCGGAGCGGGGAGACGCCTCCTCAGACACGTTAAAAGTTTGGGGCGGCTCCGGGCTAGGAGGAGGCAGAGCACGGGCGGCGCGGCTGCTGCGCCCCGGCTACCGCAACAGCTCCGCGGGCGCTGAGCCCCCGGCCCACCGGGCACCGCCCCACGCCGCTGCCGCCGCGGGAAGATGGCGAGCCGCAGTCTCCGCCTGCTGCTCTTCGCTTACGTGGGGGTCCTGAACTGTAAGTGGCCGCGTCCCTGCTCCGCAGGGCTGTCGCGAACCGCCGCCTCGGGGAGCACCCCGGGCTGCCTGCCCCGCTACGGCGCTGGGCTGTGGGGGGATGGTCCCCGCCAAGCCTCTGTGTGTATGTTGAGGGGGAAGGCTACTGGAGCTGTCGCTTTCCCTCCCTCATCCCAGAGCGAGAGGAGCCAAGTCGCGTCTCCAAGTGCGAAACGCGAACGAGCGTGTCCCCCGCCACCGCCGGGGCGGTGTGCGCTGATTCTTTCCGTGTGACTCTTCTTTTCGCCCAGATGTAACCTGTTTAAGGCCGGCCTCGTTGAGCACAAGTCAGCGGCCGTCTGCCGCCGCGCAAACTTTAGATGCGGGCTGCGTAGTTTGCTTTTCCGATGGCCTTCACAAGGTGAACGAGCAAGGGGCGGGATCGCGTCTTCTGTTGCCAGCCCTGGATGCTGCATTTCCAGAACATACTTGAGTTTCCAGTATTTTTACGGTCCTAACTCCTTAAAAACAAAAGGGTAAGGTTAGAATAAGTTGGACAAAGATTCCCCAGCCAGAAAGCATGCATAAATAATAGAAAAAAACAGATCGTGGGGCCACATACCTGCACAGAACCAGTGAATTAACAGTGTTAGTAGTGCCAGTCGTGATAAGGCTGTCACTTTCAGATTACATCTTACAGTGCTCCTGTTCTATGCTTCTTGTGTCTTACTGGTGTTTTGGGGAAAGGGCTGTTTCAAATAGTTTTGAAAATTGGAAAGTATTTGAAATGGAAAGTATTTGAAAATACTTATGTAGCACAGTCTTGCAATGAAATGCCCACCTGGGACCAGCCCAGGACGGGTTCTCAATCCACTGTAGATGTGGAACATCCCTGGTACTGATGGTGGGTATATTTGGAGGTTTACCTTTCATTCCTCCTAACAGAACATTACCTAACAGAAAGCTGTGTGTGTGTAAACTCCTTTTTTTTGCAGAGTCGTGCAGTGGAGACTTGAAGTGATGCATGTCTGATAGGTCTTTGGCTTGGAAATTTTTCTTTTCCTCTCTTTTTGCTCCTACAAGACCTTACGGAAGTGTTGGGCTGTTAGATGAACAGCTAGTGCAGAAATCCTCTTTCACATAGTAAATAATAATAATAAATATGGTTTTCTTATTTTTATTTTTTTTACTTCATTTTTTCTTAATTGCATGATATATCTGAGCAGGTGAAGCTGCTGTGGGTTTTTTTGGTGACAGGTTTCAGTGTGTTCAGGCTAAGCCTTCTGGTTAGTTGTCTGTTGCTCGTGCTGACTTTGCTAAGGAAATGACAGAGAGTGCAATACACTGCATTGAAGTCTGATGCCTACATTCTTATCAGACTTGGAGGTTTCTTCTTGGTGGGTTTTTTTTTTTTCCCCTTCCTGTCCCAATTCCAAAGAAACACCAGGTGGAAAGCAAGTTTACAAGCAGGGTGCTGATGAAAAGTCTTTTCATGAAGAAAGTGACTGTAGGTGAGTGGGTGTGCAAATGCTTATTGTTTGTGGGAGCCAGAGGAAACCCAGGCAGAAATCCAGGCAACCAGGAGTCTGCTGCTGCTCCTGTGGCTGGAGTGTGTTCACATGAAGTAAGGCTGAATAATTTTGGTGTCCAAGTCAGGCATATGGGCTGAGCAGTCTCTTATGTGGGAGCCATGTGCTCTGGAGATGGTGGGGAATGGGCAGAAATTAGTGAGGAAAAGAAAGTAGTGGTTGATACCTCACAAGCAGTGTAGCGGTCGGCCTCTTCTCCCAGGCAACCAGCAACATAGCAAGAGGACACAGCCTCAGGTTGAGTGAGGGGAGGTTCAGGTTGGACATCAGGAAGAACACGGAACTTGGTTGTAAAGCACTGGAATGGGCTCTTGGGGAGGTGGTGGGGTCACCATCCCTGAAAGTGTTCAAGAAAGAACTGTACGTGGCACTCAGTGCCCTGGTCTAGTTGTGAAGGTGGTGATTGGTCAAAGGTTGGACTCAATGATCTTGGAAGTCTTTTCCAACCTAAATGATTCTGAAATTCTGTGGTTATATTGTGAAGCAGGCGTAGAGAACTTTCTTGGTAGTTGAGCTGCAAAAATTAAAAGCTGTATAAGTTGATCACAGGGCATCAGCATAGCCAAGGTAGATGAGGTTTGGATTGCTTTTCATTGAGAGCCTACTAAGAAATATTCATAACCTGCAGAAATTGTAGTTTCTGTGAGCTAATCTTCCCTTCCACCTTTAATTTAGGGGAAAGTAAGGGAGCTGGGGGTCTTTAATCATGTTCTCTCTCAGCATGAGCTTCTGGAACTGACATCTGAAAGTTGTACAAGGTGCCACAGCATAAGACTTGTGAGCTCTGTTGACAAGACAGAATATATACAGAAATTATTGTTTTTAACCATCATGGCTTCTTGGGAGGAGATAGTATGTACTGACCAACTGGCCTTTCTGTGAAGCATCTAGGTTTGATTTTTCTTAATATTAGTGCACATTGAAATTAGACTTCAACTGGTGATGCTGGAAGCAAATGCAGTACAATGTGTCTGTGTGAGAACAATGCAGAGGCAATAAATAATAGTCTTACATAAATATTTGGAGCTCACTGGGGTAGTTTGACCAATAAATAAGGTGATATTTTGTTTATTTATTTTGGCTTAAAAAAACCCCACTCCTTATTCCTCAGAAATCTTTCACTCAGATGCAGAGACTCTAGACCAAAGAAGCCATTTGTTTCTTCCCCCCTCTCCAACCCTGACAAGAAATCATAAAGCATGACTGCATTGCTGTAGGAATTGACAGTGGAAGTGTTTAAACTATGCTTACTTGACTGTATGTGATACACAACTGATGTACTCAAATTTGAGACTATTGTCAACCCTCAGTCTTTTGTTGAACCCTCTTTGTTTGCTGGATTAGCTTGGTAGGAACTGATTTCTAAATTAGGCCATAATCAGGTGAGATGGAATTTCTTAAATTTGTAAGACTGCATCCTTCTATAGTAATATCTGTTCAACATAGTGCTATAAGGCAGACTGCCTGGTTTTGGAGGGGGAGTGGGGGAAGAGGCATCAATTGAATGTTCATTCTCTTGCTGGTTCAGGTGAGAAGCAGTATTTCTTTGCTAAGGGCTGCTCAAGGTTTAGAAACATGCACAGACTCTTAGACACTCCAACATAAGTTCTAAGAGGAGAATAAGCTGCTAATATATACACAAACAAATGAAAACTAAGTACAAAAAAAGCAGTGTTTGTTTCTAGTCTTCAGCCTAACATTTTTAATTTATGACTGTGGTGACACTGCACAAGATTCCCAGATGCTTCTAAAACTGATACAAATTGACATGGTGGGAAGACCATTTCTGTCTTTAAAAGGGATACAAGCTTCTCTCTAGCTTATTTTATAACCTTTACAATTTCACCCTCTTGTTTTGATCCTCAGGGCTTAGAAGAAATTGGCTGTGAATTACTGGCACATCTCTCAGAAATCATGGCTTTTGCTGCATTTCAGCAAGTCATACTGTTTTCCTTAAACCTGGGCATGCTGCTTGGAAGGGGCTGTGTATTCCTGAGAGGGCTCAGCCAGAAGTGTTATTGTTCTGTCTCCCTCCTGTCTCTCTCCAGCAGAGAGGAAGGAGAGAGAGCTCTTCCTTGGCTGGCCCCATGGTATCATTCTTCTAGCTTGCTGGCCCCACAGCCTACTATTGGATGTGCAGAAGAGAAAATGACGGTGACTGTCTTCCCTCACTGCATACAGGAGACAAGAAACGTGCCTGGAAATGTCACATCAAGACAGTCACAATTCCTTTTTTCTTTTTAAGGTGGATGTATGCAAGAGGAGGACTTGCTTTTGTTACTGCTTGGCCTCTGAGGTCCTGTTTTCTCAGCTTTAAAGTTGCAACAATTCTTTGTTCATGTTGTAGGATATGTATTTCTGGTAATTGTGAATATCATAGGGCATCTGGCATTAATAAGGAGAGTTAAAACTACCACTGTGATTAGCAGATCTAATTGAGCCTGGATGAGGCCTTCCCGTTGGCTATTTAACTGAATTACACAAGATATTTTTGTGATTATTTCCTGTATTACACCTATAATTCCTGCTGCAGCCTGTTTTGGTAGCTGCCAGGTTCTGCTTCAGAAACTGGCTGATGCCAGTGCAAATGATTTGGTGAGAATACAGAAGTAGTTGAATTTTGACATCACCTTTTATTTTCAGTTGATTAATGAAACACCTGGTTTCATTTTTCATGACCTAGAGCTACCAAACTTGTCTGTGTTCACTAACTCCAAACGTTATTTGGGGTATGTGCAGACCTGTTTTTAAAGAAGTGAACTAAAAATATTACAGCAGGCACTTACCCTTCCTCCAAGGGTGCCCTAGGTGCTTTTGTTTCTTGTCAGGTGCTGGTGGTCACCAGGGAGAAGTCCTCTTGTGAAGTATGGGAGAATCTTCTTGTACATCTGATATTAAGAAAATTCAGTTTCCTCATACATTCAAATGAGTAATACTAGTATTTTTTCACTGAAGATAGACAGTGACATGGATGTGAACCTTCTGCAGTAGCAGTAAGCAAGCTTCCTTTGTTCGAGGGGGAGTAGATTTGGGTTGGTGGTGCTTTTAGAGAGCCAGGAACAACTAGTAATTTAGTTCTGCAATTGGGATGTAAAAGTTTACATCTGGTATGATCTACTTAGAATCCATCAACACTCAAAATGTAATCTTTGTGTTGGAGCACTTCTGAAGACACTGGCTCCCTGCACATGGTGATCCCTTTTAAGAACACTTTTCTTAAAGTAAGGCTTAGTGTCATACTCTTCCTTAGAAATGCTAGAGATGACTCCAGTGCAAATGCTTATGTAAAGGAAGGTTACTCAGAAATGTCCACGTTGCAATATAAATATCTTGTATATTAAAGCAATTGAAGCACAAGGTAGACATTTGTATTTGCCCTTGCAGACTGTTTGCCAGGGCCATATGGAATGGCTAAATTCCCTTGAAGTTCACTTGAGGTTATATAACGATATCAAGCAAAACAAAATTTGCATAAAATAGTGTCCTTGTGGATGTGTACAATGAGCTGTCTTATTGCTGTTTTTTCTTCATTTGCTGGGGTTTTTTTCTCCATCATGATAATTTTGTGGCAGTATTGCATGTATGTGGGAAAATAGATGGTTTACAAGTTCTTACTGCCTAGTTCAGTGGCTAGTTCAGTTCTAGCTCAGTACCATGGGGTGAGCACTTTAATGGAAACTTAGGGAAATGTTATGTGGAAGCTGTTTATTTTGTTGCAGGTAATTCATTCTATTCTGGTTAGCTCACCCCCTCTCCTGCCACTCCCACCCCAATTTTGTAACTTTGTTACAGTTTTACTTTCTGGCATGTCTTCTCCCATCCCCAGTACTTTTGAAAGAACCATCAGTTTTAGCAAAACATTTCTGCAGAAAAGCCTGCCACGTCTTCCTCAAAGCACTGTGACTGTGCTGTAATTCTACTTCAGGAAGCTTAAAGCAAATATTATGGTGTCTTGTAATCAAGACAAATTATTTTTTTCCTTCATCCAAATGCTGGGGTTTTTTGGCAAATGGAATATGTATTTCAAAGAATGAGACAGCAGATGAGGCGGGAGAAGCATTTGGATGATTGCCAGTGCTTGCACTCACCTGTATTTCCAAAGTCACTTATTTTCCTGGAGGACTCCAATGAGTTAAGTCACCTCTGTGCTCACAATATATCATCAAGCACTCAAGTGCTTACATAAAATTTCTTAAACCAGGCAGAAAGTAAGCTTGGCAGCTGAACATCTGGTCCTGTTCACTTGTTGGTTTCTAACACAGTGGGAGGTGAAGGAGCTTTTGGAGAAAGAAGAAGGGGAAAATAGTTATTTCTGAACAAGAGCAAGTCATATAACAGTCATAGTTGTTGAACCACTAGTAAATCTCTAAACCTTTCTAGTTAATAGAAATTAAAGCAGGCATCCAATTTCTCCCAAACATTATTTGCAGGGGAAAACATGAAAAAAAATCTGGTAGTAAACCTTTTTGAATGATTGCTTTTTTAAAGTTCAAAACTTAGCAGTTTTCAGTAAGAGATGGGAAGATCAAACTTGAACTGAAATAGCTAAAATTTGATTCTGATTGTTTAAAGAGGTACGAAATGGTCAGATTTGAGCTGGAAAGAACAGACCCTACAAGTATGAAGTTTCAATAGATACATTTCATAGCTCTTAGGTGGATTAACATGTTAAGGATTGAACATGCTTTTGACCCCATCCAAACCACTGGATCAGATTCAAAGGGAAACAAAACGTATTATTGTCTGGATGGAAAAATGATGTATTATACGGTTGTTTTGATACCAGATAATTTTAATAAAACAGGCTATATTTGTTGTTCACAATCTACATTACTTGGAGGCAATAATGGAAAATTCATGAGAAATTACATTTGCTCAAATTAATATAATATAGAAACCAAAATGATTGTATCTCAGCGTTCAGAAAGTGTCCAGTATGAAATCAGAGACAATCTTGGGCATGTTATGCTAAGGACTTGTGTATGTTTGTTAAAAGTTGGACAAGTGTTTGTGCTTGGCATACTTGTAAAAATATGAGGAAAATATATGCAGAAAACCAGCATCTGAATGCCTATTATGTGAGTCAGACAGCAGTTTGCCCCTAGAATGTATAGACAGTACTTTTCTCTGGAGGCCCTGGCTCATAACTGAAGCCTTCTAGTAGCGGTACTGGCAAAAATGAGTAAAATAATGTTGGAGGTTAGGATTTCTCCTTTTTTTCCCTTTCTCTCAGGGAATTTTCTTCCATTTGTTGCCTAAGACATGAGAACGATGATACTTACAAAAGATGTGGCTAGGAGGAGGAGGGGGAAGGGTGCAGTTGGCTACCCTCGTGGCTGGGGAGCTTTCTCTTGGGAAGTGCAGAGATACTGCGAGATTTTGGCTGAGGGGGTCATGGGGGCTGGGCTCAGCTCCTTGCTCTCTCTTGGGACCAGAGGAGAATGGTCGGGCTGCTGCTGCTACTGGGAGAATTTGCTGCCTCTGCAGAGTCCAGTCCTTTACTGCTTCTCCTACCATGGGTGAGCCTTTGCTCGTAAGAGCAGCCGTGGTACTGCGAGCCTTTCAACACTGGATCTCACTGGAAAGGACCCTCGCCATCTGCTTGGGTGCCTCAGGGGAAAACCCGGGACTCCGACCCCACCCGGGGGCAGTGTCTCCCAGCAGCCACTGCCCAGCCCCGCTCTCCTCTGCCACTGCTTCAGGCTTTTTGCTACACTTTAACCCGAGCAGTGCCCGCCCAGATACCCCGCGGCTCCAGAGTTTTTGCTACACTTTGTTTTGTCACGCCAGGTGTGCTCGCCTCTGCTGTTCCAGCCTGCTGCTCTGAGGTTCCTGCTACAGTCCATTTTGCCATCCAGAGGGGCACCAAGACTGGCTGCCCGCCATGAGTTTGTAAAGGGAGCTCCCTTTCTCTCTCTCCTGCCAGCTTGAGGCGCCATTACCCTGTGGAGAGGCTGCTGAGCTCGCGCCGCAGCGCCCCCTGCAGCCGCGGGGGAACCATCGCACCCGCCCTGCCCGGCCGGGAGCCAACAGCGCCCCTGCCGGCTGTGAGCGGAACTGCACCGAAGGGGAAAGTGCCCGACAGCCGAGAGAAGGCTGGGGCTCCGGGGGTTTTCTTTCTGTTTGTTGCTGCTGCTGTTGCTTGTTTGCTTGGTTTTATATACATATATATATATATGTGTGTGTATATATATATTCCAGTAAAGAACTGTTATTCCTTTTTCCATGTCTTTGCCTGAAAACCCTGTAATTTCAAAGTTATAATAATTTGGAGGGAAGGGAGTAATATTTTCCATTCCATGGGAGGTTCCTGCCTTCTTTGGCAGGCACCAGCCTTTCAAACCAAGACAAAAAACATCTCTAAAGTGATATCTGTAGAATGCATTGGTGTGTTTAGGTGCATGCTCTGGGTCACTTTTGTGCTCTAGTACCCTTACTGTTTCCATAAAATGGCCTTAAAAGTAGATATTGATTCTTTGCACTTTAGACTATTGGGCCACCTAAGCTGATTTTGCTGCCCCTTCTCCAGTCTTTGAGAAGGTAACCCACAAAGGAGAAAAATTCTCTCTTAAACTCCTGGCTTGTTGTTCATGTCTCTTGTTCAATGTACCCATGAGCTAGATTGACTGGAATTTTGGGAAGTGTGACGGGACTTTGATTCAGCTTTGACACTGTCCGAAATTGTGCCTCAGGGGTGCTGAGCATTTCTGAAACCGGGATTCAAGCAAGCTGTCCAAGTTATTTAATAACAAAAAGGCAATACTTCTGTATTTGGGTAGTCTGATTTCCTGCCTAAATAGAGAAAAGTCTGGGTGGGGATGAGAAGTGATGGCTTTGGTGTGCCAGGACCTAGGAGCGCTACTGGCCAGGAATCCCTGCAGTTCTTCCCTGTGAGAGTGGTGAGGCCCTGGCACAGGTTGCCCAGAGAAGCTGTGGCTGCCTTATCCCTGGAAGTGTTCAAGGCCAGGTTGGATGGGGCTTGGAGCAAGCTGGTCTAGTGGAAGATGTCCCTGCCCATGGCAGAGGGAGTGGAACAAGATTTGGAAAAAGGTATATTCTTTAATAACTTCTACCAGATAAATGCATATTGTTTAATTGCTTGAAACTTAGAGGTTTCCAGTCAGGAATTTATACTGCACAGAAACAACTCCATCTGGTTTGCAACACTTTTAGGAATGTTTAAATGGAAGAGGATTATCTCTAAATCCAAAGTATTAGAATATCAAAGAGAGACATCTCTGTTATCTTCTTAGCACTGTTCAAAAATAAAAATGTCTGATTAACGTTGCTGGGTTGAGTTCTTTTGTTGTGTTATTGGTTTATTGGGGAGGGGGGGTTGTGTCTGTCCACACCTCCTGTGCTTTTCATTTTTTTTTTTTTTTTAATTTTTTTCCTTTTCCCCCAAGAGCAAACATGTATCACAGGGTTACCCTTGAAAGGTAGAGAATATCTCCCTTTTTTCTTTTCCTTGTTTTTTTTTTCTCTCTTTATGCTCTAATGTCCACATAAAGCCCAACTGAAAGTCCATTAATAGGAATGTTTAGATGGTGGAAGAGTTTGTGCAAAAAAGGTCTTTATCCTGCAAAAAGCCTCAGTAGCTTTCCATTTAAATGTCAGTAAATATTTTCATGTAAAAGGTAAATGTTTTATTTTTAGTCAGTATTTGATTTTTCTTTGTATCTTGCAATGAATGCTGCTGTGGCCTTCTGTTCACCAGCATAATGGTCCTCCCTGGTATAATGTGAGTCACTGAATCATGAGACTGTCATAATCATTTGAGAGGCTTCTATAAGGAAAATCAGTATTTCAGTATTGGAACAGAGCAATACAGCACCTGAAAATGTAAAAAAGAGTAAGCGTTGCAACAGACAGGTAGTAAGCAAGGGCTCATAAGATTCTGATGATGTTGTTGTATTGGAATGACTAGTAAAGCAAAGACATTGAGACACTCCAAATTTTCTGGTAACATCCAAGCTGGTGCCTGGGAGAAGACATAGAGAAAAGTAGGGAGATGCATCTGTAGTGGAAGTATGCTTAGATATCAAACACTGGCCTTTTGGGCTGAAGTAGTTTATGGTTTTGTTACTTGCCAGTTAAGAAGGTTTTGTTACTTACCAGCTAAGAAGCCTTCACATAATTCCACTTCTAAGTCAATTGCTTTTCTTTTTTTTTTTTCCCTTTCCTAAATAAGGCCTACATTCTGGACATCAGCTAGTGCTGTTTGAATCACATGATACAGAGGTTTTCTGAAATGTGTTAGGCATAAAGAGTAAATGGAATTATTCTCTATGTGTTCAGTGAAGTGTTGTTGAAATGATGGCTCAGGGGTATTTGCAAAAGTAAATGTACTTAGAGCACTTGGCTTCAGACCCTTTCAATAAATAATGTTTTGGGGGATAAAAAGTCATCTGGGGAAGCTCTGTCAATAGGGAATCAGCAATATTTGTAGAGAGACTGACTAAAAATGTTTTCATCTCTGCTTTTTCCCTGCCACTGCACACTGTTTTTTATTTCATTCATGTTCAGTTGTATCTTTACAACTCAAAACACGAACAATCCACACACAGTTACTACTTGCTTTCCAGTTGTGTTTAAATTCTTAGACATCTTTCTAAGGGGTAAGAAGAGAGGGAAAACAGTGCTACAGAGGCTTTGCCCAGTTGCTGAAGACAGTGGCTTTTTAACATAAGTATCTTTTGGGAGGACTGATTTTTGTGAGAGAAGAATGAAATTATACCTCTATAAGCATTGACACACATTTAAAGTTTATTCGAAGCTTTTGAAAGCTATGTGAACAGAGAAAGAGGAGGGAGACAGCCAGTTCTTCTTGTATGTACAGACTTTCAGGTGCAGAACGTATTTCCTAAGCTAGCCCTATCTCAAGGCATACTATTTAAATAGAATGTCCAGCATAGGTATGTTAATTTTGTCCTGTAAGGAACCTATTCCATTTCTGCCCTAAAACAACATGTGGCATTCATAAACAATAAAAACTTACGGGCTTTTTTTTCAAAGGTTCTTTCAGCAAAACTATTGAACTTTGACTGAGCTGGTGATGAGTTTCTCTTTGAGAAGAGAAATGCTGGTAGCAATGTATTATTCGACAAGCCATCTTGTTCCCTTTCTTGATTTCTTGGCCACTCACAGCTCTGCTGATGCTCTGTATCATGCAGGCTCATTGCAAGAAGTTCAGCCCTGCAATAACACCAGGAATAAATATGTAAATTTACCTAGATCCTCTTATTAAAATAAAATTGTTCTGTGAATTTAGAGCTGAACTCTGAAGACCTTATTTTGTGTTTGGGTTCCTTGTGATCACAGTGTTTATGCTGATGTGCATCTGCCTGAGTAGGCTGTTTGCCAGTATAGTCCTTGGACTGTTCTTCCATCAGAGTGGTATTATTTAGTCTTAATATAATCAGGACCAGGGCAATGATTGTCCCCCTGTGCTGGGCACTGGTGAGGCCACATCTCAAATCCTGTGTTCAGTTGTGGACCCCTCACTGCAAGAATGACATGGAGGTGCTGGAGCATGTCCAGAGAAGGGAACCGAGCTGGGGAAGGGTCTGGAGCACAAGTCTGATGAGGAGCGGCGGAGGGAGCCAGGAATTTTCAGCCTGGAGAAAGGGAGCCTCAGGGGGCAACTTCTCACTCTCTACAACTCCCTGACAGGAGGGTGTAGCCAGGTGGGGTCAGGCTCTTCTCCCAGGGAACAAGTGACAGAACAACAGGAAATGGCCTCAAGTTGTATCAGGGAACATTCAGGTTGGACATCAGGAAGAAATTCTTCTTGAGAAGGGTTGTCAAGCACTGGAATGGGGTGCCCAGGGAGGTGGTAGAGTCCCCATCCCTGGAGTTGTCCAAAGAATGACTGGACATGGCACTCAGTGCTCTGGTCTGAGAGACAAGGTAGGGATCAGTCACAGGTTGGACTTGATGATCTTGGAGGTCTTTTCCAACCTTAACGATTCTGTGACTTCTAAAGGAAACTTTAAGCAATAATAGTGTCACGCAACTTTCTAGAGCATCAATATGTCATGAGCAGTTGGTTCTAAAGGGAAAACAGGCAGAAGTAGGCAAAGTAGATGACAAAACAGTAGTTTAAAGCAGCAGATATGCTTACATGGCAGGCATGGCTTCATAAAATGTGTTGATCTATTAACTTCAGCAAGTATTCTAGAAATGTAACGTATGGGTTTTGATGATATTATGTGTGCTGTAGAGGTATTTCAGACAGCCATTTTAACCACCAGACTTTTAAGCACAGAAGTTGTGCTGGAGATAGTAGTGACCCAGGGGGCAGAATCCTTAATTACATATGGTTTACTCTTAAAAAAAAAAATAAATTCATGGCTTTAAAAGTATTTTTATTGTATTTTTACAGAATTGCAGGATTGCTGACATCTTTTTTTCGTTTAATTTTTGTCTCAGTTTGAGACAATTTAGAAGAGGACACTCTGGACTGAGTTGTCTCCTCTTAAGGGTTCCAACAATCCCTTTCCAGCAATAGGAAATGAGTATTAATAGATGAAAATGAAAAAACCGCACAACAGTTTATTAACAAACAGAATGCCCACAAGGCAGGAAAAAAAGTAAGTAACTGCTAGATATCAAACTGTTAGACTTCACCCCCCCACACTGGAACAAAGACCCGAAATGCCAGAGATTACCTGTTCTCAACACGCAATACAAAATGGCATTGGGAAGGCAGGAACTTTCACAGAGCAGTTCCAGCAGCAGACAAAGACCTGGTGGCTCATCTGGCATCAACCTTCTCCCCACAGCAAGTACAGCAGACCACAGCAGGTGAAACAGCTGGGCTGGAGCCTCTCAGTGTTTTCTTCCCAGCTCGCCGTGGTTCACTGCGGTTTGGGTTAGAGTGGGGCAGCTCTGCTCCTGCTGGCACAGTGTCCCTGGTCTCCGACAAGCAGCTGCTCAGTTCACCTTAAGGCAGCCCGAAGATTGCTACTGCAAGTTCTCCAAGCCAAGGAAAGGAAAAGCTTTTTGCCTGGGCCAAAAACCAAGCCAGCCCAGCAAAACCCATGCCGCACAGAGCTGCGAAAAACCTGCGTGGGGAGCTTTTAGAAATACTCGTGCAAAAGCAAAACTCTCCATCCCCCTGGTTCCCCATACACCAGGTTTTGGGCTACAGGGTCTTAAAGATACAGTACCCATTTTTGGGCACAGAGCAGAGGATCATGGAATACACTATCATAATAAATCACTCCAAGACAATTTTTGTGACAGTGAAACAGCTTAGTGTAAGTACTAGCAGACAAGACCATCGAATCCCATTATATGAAGGAGCAAAACACTGAATTGTTAATATTGGCTCAGGTACTGAGCTTTCCCTTCTTCTGATGCAAAGCTGCAAAGTGTTTCATCAGGGAAATATTCTTGAGGATGTGGCTTCTAAAACATCTCTCTTGAGGAAAGCTGTGATGATCACCACGTTAAAATTTATGCTTGATTTAAAAATAGATAAGGAAGGCATAGAGGTTATTCCTGTTTCCTGTGTAACTTTCCAGTGTTGTTCTAATGTCTTCTAATCTGAATACCCATGTGTTGCTTTGCTTGTGTAGCTTTTACTGTGATGAAGACTGTAGTGTTTTGTAGTTGTGTTTTTAAATTTTCTTCGTCCCCTTTAAGGAAAACTTGGCACCTCTTATACTGTGACCTATTGTTCCTAGCTCTACCTTCCGGAGGATTTCTTCTAATCAACCATCTCCTTTGAGTGTGAAAAACATCTTCTGTTTGTTCTAGCTTCTATTGGCATGTGTTAACCTTAATGGAATTAGAGTGGCTTCAGTCTTGTTCAAATGTGCCAGAAGATGTTCCTATAAAAAACTGTATTAAACAACTAAATTACCTATTAAAGGCCTGTAGAATTAAGGTTAAAAATACACATTCATACTGTAAACTGCAATGTTGATTGAAAGTACTAGTCATCAAACATGACTGTTGCTTCTGCCAGGAAGGCACTATTGAGCAACCTTGGCAATGTAAAAAATCATGTGTGAATGAAAATGGGATGAGCTAATTTGGCCATTGCATTTGGATTGTTAGGAAGGGTTCACCATACTCTTTTAGCCGTGAGAAGTGGTCATCATGTTCCCTGCTCATGTTAGCAAAGAACCTGGTCTTTAGTCTGGAAGACAAAAAGCTTAAAAACTAAGTTCAGCACTGTCTATCGCTCAATAGGATGCAGTCCTAAAATTCATGGTTCAGGTGATATTTATATAAGTGAAACCACCATCCCCACCCCCAGTTACTGGAAACATCTCCTCAGAAATCCTAAATTCACAACGCATTGCACAAGACTCTTGCTGAATATTTAAAGAACATCCTACCAGTGTTGGAAGGACCCTTTTTTTTTTTTTTCAAATGGGCACACTAAATAGAATGAAGCCATGGTAGTGTGTCCCAAAGTCAGGAAAATTTGAATGAGAAAAAGCATATGTAAAGCCCTTTTTAAAAACTCACCACAAGGAGTTACATGCATTGCATATAGAAGAATATTCTAGGTCAATGTTTGCTTCAGAGAGAATGGGTTTTTTAAAAAAATTTAAAGTATTTCAGATGTTTTATCTCCTTCAGTGAGGGGACGTAGTGGAATATAAGGTGGCAATGCTGACTTCGTTTTGGTCATTATACTTTGCTGCAAATGAGACATTTGTCTGTAGTTGGCCAAATTAGCTATCCTGCCTCCTATTTGAGATCTGTTCACTATGCACAATTCTGTATAGTTGGCTACTCCTATACCTTTAGAAGCCAAAACTTAGTGCAGTGTTTTATGTACTCATCCTCTGCAGTGGAAGTGTTTTGTAGAAATACTGAGATTAATCAAAAAAGTGTTGAGAAGATCCACTAGAGAAAAACTGCTATGAACTTGAAAGGGACTTGGCATGCCAGATGGGTTGAAACTGGATGATCTTTACGGATTTTTTTCAACCCAAATCATTGTATGATTTTGTGATGTACAGGAAAATTTGTTCCAGCTTAAATTAATAGGACTAACTATAGGATGAAACACCTCTTCACTATACCAACGGATTTACTTACAACAATTTACTTAAATTACAGTGTCAAGGTGTTCTTCCTAAACATCTGGAAACATGCTCCAACAGTAAGGGAACTTGTCTGACATCACTGGTTCTGAATGAGCAAGGACTCCAGTTTCAAATGGTGTTTACTGGGATTGTAACTAATAAAATTGGTACAGTTGTTGGTAAGTTGGTACAGTTTGAAAGTAAACTAAATCTGTTCTCAGGATTTTAAGATAAATAATGGGTGTATTTATAGGTTTATAAATGAGGTAACTTCATGGAAGTGTTTATTCTTTCCAAATTGGCAATTCCAGCAAAACTCACTTAAAGGTTGTAGGAGACTTTAGAGATCTTTATCTCAAACTGTGGGCTAGAATGGTTCTGTTCATTTGGGGAGTGGTGGGGTGCTGCTTGTTTCTTCTGGTTTCCCAACTCTCTTGTGTTTCAGAGCTGATTTTACAATGTAAATCAGTCTTGGTACTATTGACTTCAGAGGAACATGCCAGTTTGCACTGGGTACTGAGCTTTGTTTTGCAGATTTAATAACATTATGCAGTTTCCCTAGGTGTTTGCACAGGCAAGTGTTTCTGCTGGATTGTTACCCCTAGTAGTGCAAAGGGAAATCTGTTTGTTCAGCTCTGCACTGTCTGATATGAGGGGGGTGGGACAGCAGTGGCAAGGGGCTTCTTCACCAATGGACTATTCACATGGTCTTTTGAAACATGATGGCACTAGACACATGTCCTCAGCATCTTGATGCATATTAAACTAAGCAACAGCTGAAGCAGCTATAGGCTCTCACTGCATTTACAAGCTGTCTTTGAGCCGCCGATGAGTTGCTGTGGAAACCATTGCTGAGCAGGGCCAGGAGATGGCTGGAAAATAGGCTTTTTTTGAGAGCCTGACTAGTTTTAACCCCCATCCCCCATTTGCAGAAGCTCCCTCTGAATTGCCATGGAGACAAGAGGAGTACTGAAGTTTTGAGACTTGTAAAAGTATGAGCTATAAATATTTATTTGGCTAACAGCATATGCTTTCTGTGATGTCTCTCTGTTGGAATAAACTCCATGCTACATTGAACCTTTGCATTCTGTGCATTCAAACACTTCCTCTCTTCTGTGTGAGTAGAAAAAAAGGAGGCAATATAATTTGAAGGTAATTAAATTTTACATTTTGATTATTAATTATAAAACATTAAATTATATTTTTTCCTTAGTATTTCCCCCTCTCATGCAGTAATCTTTCAGTGTTGGGGACTACTGAAAGCACTTAGGAGGCTGTTGAGTTTTTCTAAAATTGTTGTACTTTTGTGTTCAGTTTCTTCAGAAAGGCTGGCCTAAATAATCTCTTGCTTTCTTGCCCTGTGCCACTTGATTCTTTTTTCCTGTCCACTTTCTCCTCTACAAGCACTTCAAGTTTTGTGTGTCCAGAGCCAGCTGTCCTTTGAGCTCTGAAATGAATCATTAACATGACCTTAAATTCTTAGGAGTCCTACTGATAACTGTAGATAATTGGCTCTGAAAACTTCAGCCTTTAGCTACTTTTACTTTCAAGTTGGTTTTTTTGGGGTGGTTTTTTTTGCTTCACTTGAAAGTTCAGAATAAAGGCACCATGACTGCTGTGCTGGCTTTCCACATTTCACTAAACAGTGCCCACAAAGCTGAGGATTAAGTCATTCTTAGGTTGGCATTATAAATAAAAATCTCTTGCTTGGTCTGATCTGTAGTTGTATCATTTAACACAGAAACTTCTTTTCCCTGTGAGACTGAGTGTTCCTCAAATCATGCAACATCAGCTTTTACTACAGGTAGAAATCCTGTTCTTAGTCAATTTCTGGAAATGCTTCTCTTCCCTGTTTAAATAACTCCTGGCTGAATGAAAATGCTGTTCTGCATTCTGTTTCTCATGTGACTTCGACTATAAAGACAGTTACTGAAGCTGCTTAAAACCTACTTTATGTAAAGATGAGTGGGAAGGATTGGTTTTGGGTTTATGCTACATCTAAGTAAAATAATACTTTTCTTATTAGGTTCTGGAACTCTGGATATGTAATTAGTAAATCCACACATAGTTCCTGTTCATTTTCCAGTTGAGTCCAAATTCTAAGCTGCTTTTTTTAAGGGGGAGAAAGGAGGGAAAACAGTTCAACAAAAGCTTTGCCTAGTTGTCAGAGTGCAGTGGCTTTCTAACATAAATAGCTGTTGTGAGAATGCACTAATTTTTGTGAGAAAATAATTAAGTGATGTCTCTAGAAGCATTTAAATATATTTAAAGTTTGTTCGAAGCTTTTGAAAGCTATGTGAACAGAGAAAGAGGAGGGGGCAGCCAGTTCTTCTTGCATATACAGACTTTCAGGTGCAGAACATTTTTCCTGAGTTAACCCTATTTCCAGGCATGTTATTTAAAATAGTTTGTCTAGTATAGATATGTTAGTAACTTAAGCACTTTCAGTTTTGGAATGGGACTAATCATCTGTAAACAGGAAAATTTATCTACTGCATCATGTTGCAATAGAGAAAATCTATTTGAAACTGGTCAGCCATTTAAAATCTGTCACTTTAGCTTAAGTTTTGGTTGGTTGTGGTTGGGGGTTTTGGTTGTTAGTTGGTTGGTTTGCTTTGGGGTTTTGGTTTCTTTTTCCTGTGAAACAACTTAGTACTTGTCAGGGGAGGAACCTCCTTCCCTAAAGTGCATTTTAGGGTGGCACCTTGCTTTGTTGCAGTAGAAGACCTGCAGGCAGGAGACCTTAGAACTTGACAGGTTTGTCTTACTTGAGTATCTGTAGATATGTTTTTTAATAATTCGACTGCTTTTGTTCTTGAGGTCTTTTATTAGAAAAAGGTGAAGAGTGTCTGCTGGCTTCCCAGCAAAACATTTAATGTCTGTGTCATATACCTAACTGACCTACCATCTAGATGCTGGCCTAGTGTCAGCCTCAAATGTCTATCTCTGCTCAGGAGAGCAACTGGAGTGGAGGATTAGACAGGGCAGAAAGTTGGGCAGAGAGGAACGTAATGAGGTTCAAAAAAGGCAAGTGTAGAGTCCCGCATACCAGTAGAGGTTGATCTGGGAAGCAGCTGTGTGGAAAGGAGCTGGGGGGTCCTGGTGGACAACAAGCTGTTCCTGACCCAGCAGTGCCCTTGTGGCCAAGAAGGTGTCACGTTCCAACGTAAAGGAACGGTGGAGGGATTCTTTTTAACAGATTTCTCGGATGAAATAAAGCGTAATCGTGGCAAATATCACATCTGAGAACTGTTTATTGATAAGGAAGGATGAGTGTTCCTACCGAACAGGGGTAGAAAAGAGAGCAGAGAGGGGAAATGAGAGATGGAGAGAGAAACAGAAGACAATTACCACTAGAACCGCGGGGCACCCTGTCGGCGGCTGCTCGGCAGGTGGAGCGTGTGTGCTGNGGTGTGGGCGGGGGGCGGGGGGGAGCCTGTGCGGCTCTTGTGAGCGGCTGGGCGCGACTTCCAGCCGGCGACGGGCGGCGTGTCGGCCGCGTCGGCGAACGATGGCTGCGGGCGGGCTGCTGCTGGGCAGCGCGGGAAAAGCAGCGGGCGGGCTGCGAGGCGTGGGAAAACGGCGGAGCAGGGTGTCGGAGCGATGGGCTGTCTCGGGGAAGCAGCAAAGCAGGGCACACGGACAGATGTGGACAGGAAAGACAGGCAGGGAAGGAGCACGACCACAGGGAGAAGAGGCGAGCGGGGGGGGCCGAAAGAGCTGAACCTCCAGGTGAGCCCCCGCTCCCTTCAAGAAGCCGAAACGGCAGGAATGCGGTTATGGCGCAGTTAACTGCTTTTATGGGGAATTTTTCCTGGTGAGCAGGGTTCTTGCAGCCCAGTGGTGAAAGTTTTCTCTCCCCCATTGGCTGTCAGGCGAAGTCCCGCCGGAGACACAGCTCCCCTCCATTTTCTAAAGGGCTTGTCCGCTGAGAGACTGTCATGGCAGCGGTCTGCGCCCCCTCACGTGTCCGAGCTGCCCCTGCGCGTGGCGCGTGTTAAGGCTCCCCACACGTGTACAGCCCCGGCAGTAATTTTCATCCCGTGTCAGAAAATGGATTTATGTTGAGGCATAAATAAAAATTAAATTGGTTCCTTTCAGAAGGTCGATGGGATCCTGGGGTGTATTAGGAAAAGCATTGCCAGCAGGTGAAGGGAGGCCATCCTGCCCCACTATTCAGCCCTCGTGAGGCACATCTGGAGTGCTGTGTCCAGTTTTGGGTGTCTCAGGGCAAGAGGGACATGGAGCTCCTGGAGTGGCTTCAGTAGAGGTTACAGAGATGATGAAGGGATGGAGCATCTCTCTTATGAGGAAAGGCTGAGGGAGCTGGGGCTCCCTCAAGAAGAGATGTTATAAATGACTCAGATCTCAAGTGGAAATGAGTTATAAAAGTTTTATTGAGAACTATAAAAAATCAGCAAAGCAAAAGGGACAGAGCTGGGCGCATGACAAAATGCCTGAGGCTCGCTCACAGAATGGTAGTTCCACTNGCATTGCCAGCAGGTGAAGGGAGGCCATCCTGCCCCACTATTCAGCCCTCGTGAGGCACATCTGGAGTGCTGTGTCCAGTTTTGGATGTCTCAGGGCAAGAGGGACATGGAGCTCCTGGAGTGGCTTCAGTAGAGGTTACAGAGATGATGAAGGGATGGAGCATCTCTCTTATGAGGAAAGGCTGAGGGAGCTGGGGCTCCCTCAAGAAGAGATGTTATAAATGACTCAGATCTCAAGTGGAAATGAGTTATAAAAGTTTTATTGAGAACTATAAAAAATCAGCAAAGCAAAAGGGACAGAGCTGGGCGCATGACAAAATGCCTGAGGCTCGCTCACAGAATGGTAGTTCCACTTTTTATACCCCTGAGATTGCATCAGCCTTATGCATATTTACTTTTGGTTTTACATAGTCTCACCCCATGTCACTCCTTTCGGCACCGGCGCAGTTCCATCACTGTGGTCGTTGGGGTCCTCATTGGATGAAATCCCACTCCTGTTATTGTCACGTCTTACAAGTTTGGCAAGCAACAGTTCGTCCAATGCAAACTCACAAAACTCACAACACACAAATCACACAACCTTTGTAAAAACCAACCTCACAACCAGGCTATTGTAACAACATTAAACATTTTTAACATGTACTATTATCTTAATATTTTCCAAGGCCAACATTATAATATTTAATATCAATTCGTATAATATTTTGTGAAAGCAAATTCCCACTAACTTGTTTCTCATAAGAGATGACTGAGAGGGGACCTCATCCATGTCTGTCAGTGCTTGCAGAGAGGGGTCAGAGCATGGACCAAGCTCTGCTCAGTGGTGCCCAGCAATAGGACAAGAAGCAAGGGGCAGAAATGGATGCACAGGAAGTTCGTCCTGAACATGAGGAAGAATTTTCCTGTGCAGTAACCACACACCAGAACAGATTGCCCAGAGAGGGTGTGGAGTCTCCCTCACTGGAGACATTCCAGAACCATCTGGATGCAATCCCGTCCCATGTGCTCTGGGATGACCCTGCTTGAGCAAGGAGGTGGGACCAGGTCATCCACTGTGGTCCCTTCCAACCTGACACATTCTGGGATTCAAATGCAAATATAAAAATGCATGCAAATATAAAAATATCTTTAAAGGGTATGTGTCAAGAGCATGGGACTCTTTTCAGTGGTGTCCAGAGACAAGACAAAGGACAGTGGGCACAAATTTAAGAACAGGGAGTTTCATCTGAATGAGGAAAAACTTGTTTACTGTCAAGGTGACAGAACACTAGAACAGATTGCCCAGAGAGAATGTGGAGTCTCCTTCTCTGGAGATATTCCAGACTCTGCAACCTGCTCTAGGTGACTGAGATAGCAGGGGGGTTGGACTAGATGATCTCCAGATGTCCCCAGTTGTCAGGAAAATTCCACAAATGCCAGAGATTTATGTCCAGAAAGGAGACAGAGGAGTCCTTCAACTTTATTCGAATAAAGGGAGAGTCCACCGGGGTACACGCCCGCGGGGTTTTCTCTCTCGAGGTTTCGGAGGGCGCAGCCTCCTTTTATCCTAAACTCCCAGCCGCATGTCGCCCTCTTCTTTTCCCTATTGGCTGAGGTACTAGGAAGGTAAGGCCTTCCCGAACCACCTATTCCCCCCTTCAACCTGTCACTTTACCCCAAAGTTCAGAAACTCAGGCTTGTGCAGACCCACTTGTCTGTTTCAGGAGCCAGGCTGTCTGGGCTCTGCAACAAACCTGCTGCCCAAAGTTAATAGAGACATTAAAACCCATTTCAAAGATGTTACACCCATACCTTCACCCATCAGATTGTTTGCAAAGACATTTGCTTTCCTCTCACTTCCAATCCCAACCATTCTATGATTTACTCCATTCTGTATGGTTCTGAGCCTGGGCTAGAAGTTGGGAAAATACTTTTTGGGTTTTGGGGAATTTCTTTTGGTTTTGCTGGGGATGGGGGAAGGTCAGTTTTGTGTGTGTCAGATACTCAGCTGTAAAGATGGAATTTTAATTTTGTAATAGCTGCTCTTCCAAAAGAGAAGCCAAAGCAAATATTGGATTTAACTGTTTGCATCCTTCTGCTCCTGCTCTTTCCTTCTTCCAAAAACCTAGTCCATTTCACCATGAAGAAAAGAATCTGTCAGGAATTAGGTGAGGGTTTGTATAAAATAAGGGGAGGGAAAGCTAGCAAAACTTGCTGTATTTAGGTCATGCAGTTTCCAAAACATGACTGCTGACAGCTATCACGTAAGTGATGGTGTGGCCAAGAAGCTCTTCAAGCTCCTTTTCTGGTTTAGACCCTTTTAGCTGTCCAGCCAGAAAATGTGCTTTCTCTCTTAGGCTACCATTTTTTATGCAGTACACCATGCTTATTAAATACTAACTTGGTCCTCACATCTGGCTTTAGATGGGTTTATTGTTCCTACCCTGCAGACCCTCCATTCAGACTCCTCCTTTATTTGTTTTCTGTGGCTGAAGATATGCAAGGGTTTTATTTGTGAATCAGGTAACGTCTGACCAAAGTAAATCTTGTTCTATTACTATTCTTTATGATTGAAGAAATTTTGTGACTTAACTGAGTGACTGAAATTTGAGTGTCTTTTGCCTATTCCCCCCCCCCCCCAATGATGTGGGATAACTTCCTCTATCTCTTGTTCAAAATTTGAGGTCCTAATGCCATGTTTATGTTGTTTACTTAATCACAGGGTCACAGAATGGTTTGGATTGAAGGGACTTTGTTGGAGACTGAAATGTTATGGTTTATGGCTTAAACATCTTTATGAAGGACTTTTGCCTATTATAGGAAAGGTTTATAACGATGCTGCACCACTGAAGCCCACCCTGGATGGGCCTCCTGACTGAAACCCTGAACCATGAGTTAAACCACCTAAGGAATGGAGATAAGAAAAGTGACACTATTGTTCAAAACATCTGTCAGAGCATCCACAGCAGGGCCCAGCGCAGCACCATCAGGGTGTGTCAGGGTTTGAGACAAATTTGGAGGAAACTATTTTCTGATAGAAGGCAGGTTACAACTGCTTTTCTTTTACTAGGTTCGGGAAAGAAATATTTTTCGGAGGAATGTGAAAAAGGAGGAAAAAACCTATTTATTTAACAAACACACAGGAAAGGAATAATAATGCTAAATAATAAATTTTTTTTAGAGAGAACTTGGTAAATTCAAAGTCTTTTTGTGGGTGCGGCTCTCTCTTCTTCGGAGTTGGGTCGGCATGGGGGTCCTCCCCCCCGGGCCTCAATGGAAAGTTCTTCCAGATGATGCTTTGGTGTTGTTGCACAGTTCCAGAAGAGAAGAAGAAGAAGCTAAAGTCTAAGGGGGGAAAAAAAACCCCTCTCTGTCTCTCTCCGGAGAAAACAGAGCCAAAAGCTGGCTAAAAGGCAAGAAGGGTGCTTCTTCTACTCTTCTTGCCACAGCTGAAAGACGCAGAGGAGTAGTGGTGACTTTGGAGCACAGAGTGCTTTGAAAAGTTCGCTTGGTTTTTTCCTCTCTCCCTTCTCAGGCTCAGTTTAAATGTACAGAAAAGCACAGGGTTCATGTCTGGACATAGAGCATGTCGATAGGGGATACACATCATAAAGTCACCCCAAGACAGGGTGGAGGCCACAGCCCCAGGTTTTTCTGCTGCCAGGCTCACACAGATCCCT
>VWZW01002087.1:30438-115888 GCA_013397115.1 Edolisoma coerulescens | reverse complement strand
AAAGCTCATCTAGTTCCAATCCCCTTGTCATGGGCAGGGATATCTTCCACTAGACTAGGTTGCTCAGAGCTTCATCCAGCCTGGCGTTAAACACTTCCAGGGATGGGGCGTCCAAAACTTCTCTGGACAACCTATTCCAGTGCCTCACCACCCTCGCAGGGAAGAATTTCTTCCCAATATCTAATTTAAACCTGCCCTCTTTCAGTTTAGAGACATTCCTCCTTGTCCTGTTGCTACATGCCCTTGTAAAATGTCCCTCTCCAGGGGTCTTGTAGCCCCTTTAGGTACTGAAAGGCTGCAATAAGGCTCTTTTCTAGGCTGAATAATCCCAATTCTCTCAGCCATTCCTCATAGCAGAGTTGTTCCATCCCTCTGATCAACTTGGTGGCCTCCTCTGGCCTGGCTTCAACAGGTCCATGTCCTTCCCATGCTGGAGACCCCAGAGCTGGAAGTAGCTCTGCAGGTGGAGTCTCACCAGAGCAGGGCAGAGGGCCAAAATTCCTTCCCTGCCCTGCTGCCCACAGGGGTTTGGATGCAGTTCAGGACATGGTTGGCCATACTGACATGTGATTGACTTCACGCAATGAAGTTGAGTTCATTCCAGTTATTTCAGGTTATGTTTTGATGCCGAAATCACCAGTTTCAGAAATGGGTTAAGGGCTTTGGGTAGCTCAGAAGACACCAGCAGAGGCTGTGAATACTCCCAGTGTCTCTCCATCATGCCTGCTGGAGGCTGGCATTCACCAAGCAGAACTGATGGAAGGGGAAGGCTGCTTAACACAGACCCTGACAGGCGTGTGGGTGGGAAGAGTGGTGGGTCTGAGCCCTGGGTGCCTGTTGACAACTGTCAGAGTTAACAAGGTCCAGCCTGCTGATGCCACTCTAAGCAGGGTTGTTAGCCTTTGGGTTGTAGCAGCCACATCTTGGAGTACTAAGAAGAATGGGAGTTACTAGTTTGGGTGTTTTTTGATAATTCGTAACTTATCCTGTCCAAAGGTGGGCAGCTTTTCCTTCCCCTTCCCCATTTATGGACTATGTAGTCTGTGGACTACTTCTTCTAGGAAGTATGGCAAAAAGGGAGCCAAAACAGATGTGTTTAAATGACATGACAGTGGCAAAACTCCAGGTATCATTTGAGTGCCTCGTGGTAGGTAGTTCCATGGCTGAGAAGTTTGCACCAGCACCTAATCGTGTTTCTGAGGCTCTACTCTGAAGTGATCACGTCTGAAGGATACTAACACCAAACAGATGTCTGGTTTCCTATTCTCTTTAAGGGATTTCAGTAAGAGAATTGGGTTTTTTCTTGAGATGTTGGACTTCCTAAATTTACAGTATCCTCAGAAACCCTTTGTTAAGCTTTGCTTTAGACCACCTGTTGTTTAGAACTTGGGAAAACAAATGCAAGACTGCTTTTTCTCTTGTACTTAAAACTTTGTTTTGATTCTATTCTCATGTAATTTCCTTCAGGCACACTGTTTCCTGTGATTTGATTTGACTAATATGTTTTTCCTTAATGATTCCTCCAGCTAGTAGTTTCAGTTTACAGCTATGAGTGTTTATCAACTGGAAAATGTGCTTCTTTTGAGTTTACTTCTAAACAAGCATAGTTACTGACATGTAAAAGCAGCTTTTTTTTTTTTTCTCGTCTTTAAAAAGCAGCCTGAATAAAAGGTCTACTGGTATAGTAATATGTCATCTTTTCACTATTGTTCTTTATATGGTGAAGTAAAATCCAGAGCTGAAGACTTAGATTCTGAATAGTTGGCAGAGGTCCTTCTTGAAGGACATCTAAAGGAAGAGATGCTCTAGCTTTAAGGACCTCTCCTATCTTTCTGCTTGATCAGAATATATAATGGTTTTAATTTAGTCAGCTGTCTCTGCACCACCTTACGTTACTGTTTGGACTCTACAGCCTCTTGACAAGGGTCATGTATATGTGTGGTTTGTGTGTGTGAGGAAGAGGGCTGTGTGTATGTTGAACTTCTTTCTCTCCCTTTCTCCCCCTCTTTCTTATATTTTCTACTTAATTGTATTGTATAATAGAATCTTTATGTATTCTATAAATCCCTTGATGTAAGGGTAAATATGGAGACTTTGTGCAATTGCAAGCTCCCAGTACAAAGCATGCAAAGTAATTCTGTAATGACTTCTGTAATAATAGTGAAAAGTACCTACCATGGTCCTGCCCCAGAAGTCATAAAATGTGTTTTCCTTTTGTGGCTTCATATTCTGTGAATATTTTGATCATGACAGTGAGCTGCATGACATTTGTATTAATGAGGAGGAGAGAAATTTCCAGGTCCATGAAATAGTGAATGTAATACAGTGGTGAATTGCATATACTTGAGCTGTTTTCTGTCCAGACAGAAGAGGTTGATGTGCCAATAATTTATAAATGCTTTTATCCACACACTGGAGACCTAGAAAGGCTTCCTTTTGAAATGTTATCAAGTGTTAGCTCCTGTCAGAATCTCAGAATAAAATGCTCCTCCCCATCATGAAGGAAGATGTTATTTCAATAGATAAATGTAATTTGTTAACTATTGGCATCTAGAATATGGGGGAAGAGGGGGGAAGAGTGGTATTGTTCTAGAAAAAGGGTTTGGGTAAACATCACAGGTTAATTTTTTTCCCATAAATCTAAATAGGACCTAATAGGTTAAAAAGAAAATTACTTACTGACTTAAGGCTATTCTAGACCAAGCCTGAACAAAACCAAGGAGCTGGGCTCTGTGTGGACTTTCAGGAGTAATGGTTGCTTTGGGAAGGGCTGGAGAAATGGTTCCCTCCTGTGGTTTCAACAGGGTGTGAGGGGGCTTATATACAGGATTTTTTTTATTTCTTTCTTTAAAGTTCAGTAGGAAAGTTTTCTTTTTTGGAGGGGTGGAAAAAATTCCCAAGTGCTATTTGTAGTGCAAATATTTTTTTCCTATTTCAGTATTCTAGGAGCACATAAATGTCATTGCTAGAATTCTTCATGTCTTATTTATTTTAATATTATAAAGTTCTGATGTATAACTCTTTTTGGAGTAACATAAAGTTGATGATAAAATTAAAACATATTACAGACAGGATAGTTACAACTGATTTGGATCTTTTGGTAATGTGCACACCTGAAAATTCACTTTACACTGTCAGGTGTGAGGCTGTGTTCTTTTAGACACAAGAATTGGTGAACATGTATTTCGAAGGGGATGTGAGATAGCTATAAAGCAGCACAGAGAATCCATGTTGGAGCAGGCTCCTGTCAGTAACTGTGAAACTGTGACCTATAGAGAGCAGCCCATGCTGGAGCAGGGGAGAGCGTGCAGAGGAAGGAGCAGCAGAGAGGAGCTCATTCCCACAACTACTGCATTTACTCTGTTTTAAACCGGCAGTAAACTTAATTATTTTTTCCTAAATTGAGTCTGTTTTGCCTGTGACGGTAACTGCTAACTAAACTCCCTGTCTTTCTCTTGACCCATGAGCTTTTTACTCTTATTTTCTCCCTGGTCGTGTTGAGGAGGAGGAGTGAAAGAGTAGCTGTATGGGTGTCCAGCAGCCACCCAAGGTCAACTCACCACATTATACAGTGAATAAATAACTGAATTCTTGCTGAACTGCCAGGGTCTCAGATACCAATTCTGAGTGTTGCTCCATGACTCAGAGGCAGTGGGTATAGATACCAGTAGAACTGCAATCTGTATTTTTAAAGGATACTGACAAAAACCCTAGAGAATTAAGGAGGAAAAAGGCCATAGGAACAGAATGAATGAAGAATTCCCTCTGTTGTGCTAGACTTAAACCATAAGGAATGATCTCTAATTGAGAAGAAAACTGTGATAGGATACTATGGTGTATGGGATCAGTGCTGTTTAATGTCTTCATTAATGATGTACACAAAGGGATCGAGCGCACCCTCAGCAGATTTGCAGATGACACCAAGCTGAGTGGTGCTGTTGCCACACTTGAAGGATGGGATGTCATCCAGAAGGACCTGGACTAGCTCAAGAAGTGTCCCATAGGAATGTCATGAGGTTTAAAAAGACTGAGTTCAAGGTGCTGCACCTGGGTCAGGCCAACCCCTGGTATCAGTCCACGCTGGGGGATGAACAGATTTAGAGCAGCCCTGCGAGAAGGACTTGGGGATGCTGGTGGGTGAGAGGCTGGACATGCCCCGGCCGTGTGCGTTGGGAGCCCAGAAACCCCCTCTGTGCTGGGCTGCATCCAAAGCCCCGTGGGCAGCAGGGGAGGGAAGGGATTCTGCCCCTCTGCCCCGCTCTGCTGAGACCCCACCTACAGTGCTGCATCCAGCTCTGGGGTCCCAGCACAGGAAGGACATGGACCCGTTGAAGCAAGTCCGGAGGGCCACCAAAATGATCATGGAGATGTGACACCTCTCCTATGAAAACAGTCTGAGAGAGTTGGGGTTGTTCACCCTGTGAAAGAGAAGGCTCTGGGAAGACCTTATTGCAGCCTTTCAGTACTTAAAAGGGACTTAAAAGAAAGATGGGGACAAACCTTTTAGTAGGGCCTGTTGTGTGTTAGGACAAGTGGTAGTGGCTTAAACTAAAAGAGGGTTGATTCAGACTAGATATAAGAAAGAAAGTTTTTACAGTGAGGGTGGTGAAACACTGGCACACATTACCCAAAGACATGCACCATCCCTGGAGGCATTCAGGGTCAGGCTGGATGGGGCTCTGAACAACCTACTCATGTTGAAGATGTTCCTGCTCATTGCAGGGAGCTTGAACAAGATGACCTTTAAAGATCCCTTCCAACCCAAACCATTCTCAGATTCCATGATGGTACCTTCAAACAAAGAAAACAGTATGTTAACTTTGATCATTGAGAACCCATAGCTGAAAGCCCAAATGGACTCACTCAAGGCAGAAGTGAAGCACTAACTTCAACAGAAGTAATCATCTGTTAAAAGAAAGCCATAAGAAGCAAGATACTGTTAATTTTTTGTGTCTTCAGGTCAAGACTAGATATCCATCTGCTAGGGTGTGTGCAACTCTTCCCCCATTAAGCAGGGGAAGGGAAATTATTTCTTTAGGGATGGATGAAGGAGGTCTTGTGTGCTTGCTATTTACCTAGTTTCTATCAGTCAAAAGAAGATTGTTTTTATACAAGTCAGGTTTCTAAACATTGATGGAAAGAGATTCTCAGTTCTTGTCCATACCCCCTATAGCAATTCTTCAGTTGGCTGATGCAGACAGAGGAAATGGACTGCATTACAGGTGTCTGTGCTGTCTTCAAAACTAGTCCTAAACCAAGGGAACTTGAGATGCTTTTGGAAAAAATAATAAGTAGACCTGTATAAAGAACTGTGTTCAGCTGTTGTTATGCATTTGCTAGCCTGACGTGGAGTAATTTTAATACCTGTGACCAACTCCTGGTAGCTGGGTGGGGGTTGATGTAGATCTAGTGGTTATTTATTTCACTTGTTCTCTCTGGAATTTCAGTGTTCCCAATACATGAGCGTGAGGCACCAATTTAGAGTTCTGTCTCAACATTGTTTGAAATTACCAGAGGTATGTGGGAGAGGGGCTGCACAAGTGCTACTTGCAGGTCGCAGCCAGGAGAAGATGGAAAGCGCTCTCTCAGGAGACTTCGCCTGGCAGCCATCTCACATCTCACTTGTAATAGGCAGTCAGTAGGAGACCACCAATGACGCTGACCTCCAGAGAGGTTCTCCAATCAGATGGCAAATGGTCTTCACCAATGGGCTGCAGTGGAATGTTGGACTGGACCAATGGTCTACTGTCAGCATCGTAGACTTTGGGAGGAGCCAGGGGGTATAAAAGTAACTGCGTCACAAGCTTCAGAGCTTTTTGTCATTTTCCCGTGACTAGCTGGTTGTTTTGCCCCTGGTTTTGCCTTCACTGGCCCTTGCTAGCCCTCGTTCGCTTGCTCTCCCTCTCGCTGGCTGGACACCTGCTGACCACCTCCTGTGTCCTGCCCTACCACTTCGTCTCCCTCACCTGCTCCAGCTGTTGCCTGTCCTGCCTCCCTGTGCTCCTGCCCGATGCCCTACCTGCTTCGGCCCTGCCTGCCTTGTTCCTTCCTGAGCCACCTGCTTCCAACCCTCCATCGCTGATCTAGCCTGTCGCCACGATCCCCACCATGACCCTGTCCAGGGTTCTGCACCTCCTGCCCGAGCACCCATTCACCTCATGTCCGGCCGCCCGTCGATGCAGGAACTGTGCCTTTGCTCCGAGAGCTGCACAGGTTCCCCCTGGCAGGGGACGTGCACACGCCACCTGCCAGTTGGACGTCGACAGCACCCTCTGAAGTTCTGGTGGTAACGCTTATTTTTTCTCTCCGTCGCCCCCCTCTCCTTCTCTCCCCGTTCTTTTTCCTTCTCCTTCTTCCTTTTCTGTCTTTTCTATTCTTCTTTAGTAGGACAACATCCTTTTCACTACCGATAAATGGTTCTCAGATATAATACTTGCCTCGTTTTGCTTAATTCCATCCTAGATCATCCATTTTAAAAGAACCTCCTGCAGTTCCCCCTTAGTGGAACGCGACAATGAGATATCCAAGAATGTATGGGGCTTTTTTCTCTCTTTGAGTTAAAACTAGATAAATCTTGATTCATGTTTTCCTTCCCATTTCAACAAGAATTTGAGATAATTGCCAATTAGGGTACGTAATTTTTACCCTGTAGAAGCTCTAAATGGTATTCTTCAGCAAACATGCATGCCTTGTAATAAGAATGTAATGGAAAATACACTTATGGATTAATAGACATCTCCCCAGTTAAAAACAGACTGAGACATTTCCCCAGTATAAAATGTTTACTGTTTATATAGAACTTCTTACATGTAATTATCATTATGCTATTGTAAAAAAAAAAATTACTTATTTTTTACAGATGCCAGAGCCTGGAGAAAAAAGATGAATTGTTCACAGCCAGCCCTGGTCTAGCTCTTAGTTTGTACTCTTTCTAGCAGGCAATGTCTAACTTGTACAGTGTGACAAGGTCTCAAAAATATTGCATGTAGCTGCTGAACCACATATGAAATCACAAATGTTTATTGCTGAATTGTCTTTTTTTTGCTGTCCCCTTGCAGATCCTGACATGTCTGGAATCTCCATTGAAACAGATAACAAAAATGTAAAAGCAGAGGAGTTTAAGGGTACAGTATGGGCATTGGTGTGATAATTTTTAACATATACACAATACATGCAAACTATGTATACAGAAGCTGTGCAGGTATTGAGGTTGTCCTCCTCTTTCCTGAGGGGTCTTGTGCCTACTCTCTCCACTGACTCTGTGTTATCTTGGTCTTGTCCCCATTTTCTCTTACTCACAGTGGGGTTGAACTAGATGTTCCCCAGAGATCCTTTTCAACCTCACCTGTTTTATGGTTCTATGACTTGTTTGTCAGTTCTGTAACTTCTGCCTGGTTTCCTTCCACACAAAATTATGGGAGCTGATGGAAAGGAGAAATATTATTATATTAAATATCTTACAAGACAGAAAAGTGAGGGACTAGAGAGAACAGATATAAGTTAGCTAATTATAAGTAACAATAATTTAATGTCTATTTTTACTTGTCAGTAGCTATAATGCCTATTTACATAGTTATATATGTATGTATCGTATATAAAGTGGCAAATTACTTCAAATAACGGGGTGGAGAACTTACAGAGGCAAAGAGGAAAACCTGTTTGCTGGGTAGATGAGAAAGGGGTGTAGTGTAGTGTGAGGTTTGTGGGTTACGTGGGTTTGTTTTTTGAATTTGGTTGGAGTGGAGAGAGGTGGGTATTTGGGATAGAAAAAACTGTTCTCTGAGCTTTAAACCTTATTCATCTTCTTGAGGTAATAATCAAATATTTTAGAGGTCTCTAAAGCTGTCGTCTGGACTTCTGTTAAGTATTCTTCTCTTGACAGAATACATTTAGAGCTCAAGGCAGGCAAAAGCAGAGAGAAACGCTTCAGGTAATATTAAAGCTTGATTAGGTTCTGTCTTTTTATATGGTATTTTGCTTGCATTTTGTTCTTTTGTTATTTGTACATTGAATGAAATCAGTTTAGCACAGCCCAGAAGCCAAGCCAAGTTCTCCATGTGTAGCTGCACCAAGGGATGGTAGGGCTGACAGATGTAGTTATTCCACTGAGTGCATCTGGTCTGAAATGCATTTTCCTTTTCCCCTCTAACGCCTCTTACTGTAGAGGAGGATGGTCAGGCACTGGGACAGGCTCCCCAGGGAAGTGGTCATGGCCCCAAGCCTGACAGAGCTCAAGGAGCATCTAGGTGACACTCCCAGTCATGGTTTAGTTTTAGGCAGTTCTGCAAGGAGCAGGGAGCTGGGCTCACTGATCCTTAGGGTTCCTTCCAACTTGAGATATTCTATAATTTTATCACCAACGATAGCCTCCAGATCAGATGTAAATCCAAATTAAACATTTTTCAGATCTCTCCAAGATTCCAGAGGGCTTTTGCAGGCCTACAGCATCCTGTAGGCCTACCTTAATGCAAATCAAGTACACTTGCTCTGGAAAATACCTCTCCCTGACTCCATTACTATAGGAAAAAGTGGGAGAGGGGAGCTATAACTAAGGAGGATTTTATTTTGTTGTCTCTGTTCTGTACACGCTCCCTTTCTTCTATCTATTCCTTTTCTCTGAATAAGATTAGTGGGTGGGCATCAATGCTGGGGTTTTTCTGAAACAAAAACACGTGGCACGCAAGAAAGGGGCAGCTCATTCGAGACAGAGGTGACTTGTTTGGCTGAGAACACTTCAGCTGAGCTGTCTCTGTGTCAGCTAACGGAGACCAGCTCATTAGACCAGCCAGCTGTCACAAGGCCAGTAGCAAAAGCAAGCTGAGCTTGAATGATGGTTTTTCTTTGTTAAAAGGATACAAAAACAAAATGGAAAGGAAACTAGCAAATCTTAAGATTCAGGAAGCCTCCACCCATCCACTCAACCTGAAGTCAGGAACCTCAGACTTCCTGAGTGCACAGCATGTTTTTCGAAGCGGCCAGTGCATGTGTAACATGTTACTGGCAAGGAATGCCCTCCTGCCTCAATTTTTCTTTCAAGTCTGGACATTTTTGCCTCCTGTGAGATATCACCAAGGCTACCCGCCTGGCTTTTTCTTTCTTTTCAGAACAGACCTAGGAAATCAGACTCTGAAGGGCAAGCAAGTAGATCTGTCAGTAGCTCTTAATTGCCTTCCAGCCTCATTTGCTGAGACTGGAAACGAGTATGATGTTTGATTATGTTTGAGCAGTGCGTGTTTGTGTCATGAAAGCTAGACAGGCCTTGCCAAAACTATAAAGGCTTTTCCTCCTTGATACTGTGGCCTGTATTGGAAAATGAGTAGCTTACAGGTAGCAAGGTCTATTTTGCGTTTGGTTCTTTAGCCATCTTACTGGAATGTTTTCCATCTGCATTAAGTTACACATTTAAAAGAAAAACTACTGATACTGAATTCAGAATGGTAATTCACAAAATATTGTTAATAACAGGGTCAGGGTCCCTTTTTTTAGGGGTGATCTGCTCAAAAATGTTTAAAGTAAAATGAGGGTAGTGATAAAAAATGTAATTGACGAACTAGATATTCCCATGTTGGATGGGGAAAGTAATAAACCTTATCCAGCATGGGGATATCTAGTCCCCAGCATCTGAAGTTTGATCCAAAGGCCGCTGAAGTATAGGAAAATTACTGGTTTATTTTCCCCACTGTGTTTGTGTAAATCTGGAGAAGCATCACTTTGAGAAGTAGATCTGGCCATTGCTGACTGCACAAGTTCTTTTGAAGGGGAAACACGAATTTCATGGAGCCTGAATGTGTACCAACACAATACTAGAATCTCTAATTTTCCCTTTTGTCTTTATTTTTTTTCTTCCTTCTAGAGGCTATTCTTAGTTGCAAACACAAATTTTCGAAAGGGATGAGTTTAAGAATAGAGTGGAAGAAAATCCAGTCTCAAGGAGTCTCATTTGTCTACTACAATAGTGAATTTACAGGTACAGTACTACAAACAGATGGATGGTTTAACATGTCATTCTCTAGCATAGCTATTGACTCTTTCTTGGGGAACAACACTGGGAAAATGACTGAAGAAGACTGTTCATATAGAAGAGCTGTCCTTTTGAGAAGAAGAATTCTTCTCTGGGGGAAAAAAAGGCATTTCTTAATAAAATTGTCAATTATTAGTTACCTTTTTAATGAAGTTAAATATAATAAAACTCAAGACTAAGAAAAATGGTAATGCAGATTCCTTGGGATTTTTCAACAATGAAATTGCATGCAGATGTAAACTCCCCTAAACTACTGCAGGCTCTGCACTCCTATCCTAAAAAGAGGTTTCTGAAGCCTCCTGTAAAGCAGGAGGCTTAGATATGAATAATGCAGCATTTTTTATATACATAAAATATAAACTCAGCTGTATATTTTAAATTATTTGTATTCTTTTCAGAAGTAGAATTTCTCTTTGTATGTTCTGAAAAGGACTTACCTCAGCTTTGTGTCTTGGAGAAAATACAGGTCTCTGTTACATTGTACACAATAAATGAAGGTTGAGAAGTAAAATAAAAGCACAGAAATTTTGTTAGTTTGTAGAACTTGCAGATGTGCTGACCTTGTTGATGAACTTGGGTTTTTTCTGCATATATTTAATATAGAGAAACACTGGAACTCATGGTTCTGTGTGTACATGTAACTTGAATTTCATAATGAGCTGTAGAATTAAAAAAAACCAAATTCATTCTAAGAAGTCTGATGGCAATATCTTTGCTAAATCCATCAAGTTTTTCTTGCCAAGTTAAAATGTCAAATACTCAACTGTGGTCTCACAACTTTTTCTTTAAGGTAATTAAGTTAGTGATTGGCATGTCTCTAGTAGAAAGATATGTCTTTCAGTCACATCACTATTGCTACACATATTTTCTTGAAATACCTGCAGAAGAATGCATTCCATCTTCCAACTGGATCATGCATGGCAGATGGAGGTTTTTTGAATTGAGGGGGGGTTTTTTTTGGACTAAATGGAAGGTTCATACTGTCTTGGGAAGGGGATTATGTATTGCTCTTTGCTGATAGGTAACTAACACTGAACAAATGAGCAATAGTTTCATGTACAATATGACATAAAATATCAATAAATTGTATGTGATTTCAGAATAAGCCAATGAGTCATAGATATTTGCTTTCAGACTGAAAGAGGGGAAATTTAGGTTAGATTTACAGAGGAAATATACACAGGAANGCTGCCTTATCCCTGGAAGTGTTCAAGGCCAGGTTGGATGGGGCTTGGAACAATCTGGTCTAGTGGAAGGTGTCCCTGTCCATGGCAGTGGGGGTGGAACGAGATGATCTTCAGTGTCCCTTCCACTCCAAACCATTCTGTGATTCTATGATTCTATAAGCAAAGAGCAGAAACCTCTCTGTCTGTTTTCCCTAAAGGTGATCTTCGAGGCCGAGCAGAGATGCTGAATACAGGAATCCGAATTAGGAATGTGACTAGAAGGGATTCTGGGACCTACCGCTGTGAAATCAGTGCCAAGAGTGAAGAGGGGCAACGCCTGGGAGAGGCTACTATTACTCTCACAGTATTGGGTACAAACTTTATTACTTGGGCTTCTTTAAAGAAACTGGATGATGGCATGTTGGGGTGTTGAAGGTAGGGTTGTCCATGCGGTGTGTGGTTGCTGGGTTTTTGGGTCTTCTTCGGGCTGGGTTTATAAACACACTTGCACATGAACATTCTACATCACGAAACAGCTTGGCAAAAGTCACACTTGCATTAGAAAGGGACATAACTAGGGTTTTATTATATGAAAGTAAGTTTCAGTTCTCAAAACTGAAATTGCGCAGTGACTGAATCTGGGTAAGATGATCATGGTGGTTGGCACTGGAAAGTCAGCATCTGTCAACACTTATGAAATATTCATGAGCAGAAGTTCGTTCCAATATGCTACAGTCTCCTCCTGATTTTGAAAGGAGAGAGTTTTTGTGCAATGACAGCCAGACAGCTGGCAATCTGTGGACTTTATTTACAGGAGAGATGGTGGTGCCTGCTGGAGGGCAGTTGTTCTTTGTGGGTCTTTGTTTTCTTTGCCAGTTAGGGAACGGATGAAAAAGTGAATACTGACCACATTGTTCTCACATTGCGTTTGGTATTTGTCCCACTGGATGAGTGGTAGAGGCCAACAGTTTTCCTTTTTTACCTGTACAGGGACAAAAGAAAATACTTGCTTTTGTAGATTCTCTATTTGTCCTATTAAAAATAATAATAATTGATCTTTTAAAATTATATATGAAGTCTCTAAGTTCTTCATAAAGGATGATAAATCCATGAACTTCTGATTAGGACCAACAATGAGGTAACCCTACTTAATCCTTCCTTCTGCTACTTTCTCAACAGCTTTCCTGCTTTAAATGTGGCTTCTTAATTTAAAGTTGAAATCTTCAAGGACAAAGGAGAAAGGGAAGGGTGTGTGTTGCTTACAAACCTTTTTGAAAGTTAATGTGAATTAGTATTTCACTTGATTTTCTTTATTTCTGCTTTTTATCCTAAAATCAAACAAGAAAAAACTATCAATACTTGTTAAGGTGTCAGTTGTTCTTTTAATGTTCCATAGATGCCTCTTCACCATTATTTTTCTTCTATATAATGTTAAGTACCAAAAAAAACCCCAAGTTTCTTTTCTGTTCACATATTAAAAATCAAAAAAGAGACGTTCATCTTCATAGGAGAAGGAACAGACAGTTCTCCTGCATCTGTCGGGGGGAATGTTTGTTTTTAATTTAAACTAGAATGTAGTAACCAATTGGTTTTGGTCATCAGACTGGGGTTTACAAAGTGCTTATGATGACTGCCAGTCTCGGTTAATCTTTCTGACAATCACTTCTCGAAAGTTGACTCCTTTTAATACAAAAACTCTTTTTCCTCTTCCTCCCTTCAGTTTTTAAATATTAGGGCAGGGAAGGAGGCAATTGCTGGACTACAGATCCCATCTCTGTCTGTGAACAAGAGGTTCCATACAAGAAATGAAGTGAAACAAACTCTCTGGGGTTGGGTGAAAGTGCACAGATTGGAGACAGGATGACACAGCAAATGGTGGGGGGAGGCTGGCAGGAAGCACCTCTTTCATTTTTAGCAACTCATAAATTTTACTGTGCTCTCAGTAGCACGATTCTGCCTTCTAGCCCTTCTCCTGCACCTCATTTCATCGATATGGTAGTTATCAAACATGCACAAGTGCTCACCTCCTCACTATGACCTTCAGCCTGTTGTCATGTGGACAGTACATGTGTATATGTGTAAGTACATGTGTAACAAGTGCAATTTCACTGTCCAGTTGCTCCGACTACTCCAGTGTGTGAGGTACCCAGCTCCGCAATGACAGGAACGGTCGTGCAGCTGAGCTGTAAGGAAACAGAGGGCTCCCCTCCCTCTGAGTACCAGTGGTACAAGAATGGTGTTGCCTTGCTGGAGAAGACAGGAACAGGCAGCGCTAGAGCAGCAAACATAACTTACACCATGAATAAAAAGTCTGGCACTCTGGTAAGTATAATAACTAACTCTGTCACAGACAGCTATCAAGGAGACCAAATTTACTGTTCAGTACAATGATGCACAGGGACCTTAATGCAAAAATTCACAAGGTCTTTGTTGGAGGTCAATGTCATGCTGAAATACGTGCTGAGAAATGCAGAAAGTAGTTTCTGCCTCAAACCAGTGACAAGCCATAGACATTGAGTGATACACACAAATTGGGTGAGGTGCAAGGCTGCGGTAGTGATAACTGAGAATCTAGAAATACATGACAGTATTGTCATGACAGGAGAGTAACCACAAAGCGGCACCCTGACTTTGGGGAGAAGACCCCACGCATTTCCAGGGAATCTGCAGAATATTTCTGCTTTGTGAAAATATGGTGTAGCTTTCATAATTTGTAAAGTGAAGTGTCTGTCAGTCAGAAGTTCCAGCTTGTCTTTCCACATCTGCTTCCACAGCAAGATGTTTACTGTCAGCTGAAAGCATCAATCCCATGGCGATGAAATAATTCGCTACAAGGCAAACTGTCCTGACTGAGTTACTTCACCAAGGCTCATGTGAGGCTCATGTGAGAGCAAGATGCCCTGAGTTATTGCACCAGCTAACAAGCAACAGATAAGCTCTTCTATGGTGGGAGAAGATGTCCTGCTACAGTCTCGCTTCCTCATTTTCATTTTTACAATAGTAGTAGTATTTGATAAATAGTGTGGTTTAGCATTTCTCTGTTGGAAGAAGACCTAAAGTGCATTTTTGAAGGGTTGAGAATCACCCAGACAACTCTACTTCTGAAAAATTTCAGCTGACAATGCGTCGTAAGTAGTATGTGTCAGGTTTTTTGAAGGATCAATTAATGTGGTGGTTGTTTTGATAAAATGAACAAACTGTTTGATTTCAGGTATTCTGAAATTGGAGCATATCTAAAATAGTGGATATTATTGGAAAGTTCTGATTCACTGAAAAAGAATTTCCTTGTAGATACACTCCACGTAGTTAAATGTTCGTCTAAAGGAAACTCTTAGGCAACAAGCAGAAGTTGAAGGACCAGGGAATGTGACTAGGGAGCTATTACAAGGTTGAAATGGACATGAATTTCTTACATGCCTTCAGGGTTTTTTGGGTTTTATTTGTTTAAAACAAACAAATCCACACATTGACATGTCAAAATTTCTATCCTACAGAAAATTTTTTTTCCTGTTCTGATAATGGTTTTGGACTCTTTCTTAACAGCTGTTTAATACAGTTACAAAGAATGACACTGGAGAGTATTTCTGTGAAGCCTCCAACGGGATTGGATTATCTCAGAAATGCTCAGTGAAACGAATGCAAGTTGGTATGTGTTGAAGAAAATAAGGGTGGAAAACAGTCTTGCAGTAGGATATATGTAATTGCATGGTGCACCTGAGAAGCTAAGACCAGATTGAATTAAATCTTTTTATTTGGTTATGGCATTTGGGGGGAGGATAAATAATAAGTTCCTTATCGCAGTTATTCGTTTTTAGATTGCTAAACATGGAACTTCACAGAAAAGCATCAGCCATATGAGAACATTAATATTTCCAAATGCTTTTGTGGAAGGCTTACAGAAGAGTGTGCCAGTCCATTGGGGTGTTTTGTCTTCTCCCTTTTGGGATTCATTCATGGGAGAACTTACGTAACAGTCTGTAATATCCCAAAATGCATGAAGGTTTTTGCAAAATACACAACTGGTTCTTGCAGATATCATAGGAAAGCAAATGGTAACAAACCCTAATAACTACTGCAGAGAAGATCCTGTCCAAGTGTTCCATAAAGCAGCACATGGAACTGCAAAGTTCCATATGGTGCTTTCTTGATTTTCTTGCTGAAAATCACTTGTGTCATGGCTTTCAATGCATTCCTGGTGGATTATGAGCAGATGTTCCTCAAACTACTGAGACAGAAGCTCTTTGTGAAAATATGCAGTAAGTCCTAAATTACTGTCAGCCGAAATTGTACAAAAATTTATAGATTTGGGGGTAAAAATCTCAACCATATATTAACATATGCCTAAAGTCAGAATCCAAATAAGTAATTGGAAACATAACAAAAACCTATGAAAATGCTTCTGTTTGTTGATGTTTTTGGTTTTCCTAAAATGGATGATTGTCTGAAGCTCTTAGTGATTATATCAGGATATGGGCATGGTCCTTGTCATGGTTGAACTCAAGCCATCACCTTCAAGATAAAAATGGGTGTTTCAGTAGCCTGCTGTAGAGTTTAACTTCAGGCAACTCGGCTTTATTGTGTTGTATTTTAAAAGCCTTGTTATTTAAAAATTAAAAAATAATTGTGTTTCAAACAACTCATTTGAAGAGTTCTTTAGAAGTGGGACCCAACTGCCATCAGCTTTTTCAGTTGTGTTCAGCAAATTAGCTATATGAAAAAACTTGCTTTAAGACCTATAAAGATTTCAAGATATTTTCCCTCAGAGACATATGACTTGGGTAATACTTATCTGGGGTAGATATGATGAGGAGTATGTATCCCTTGATCTTTCTTATTCTTTCCTTACTTTTGACCCAAACTAAGCAGTTGATGTGTACCAAGCACTTCTGTTAAAGTGGCTGTGACACACTAGTGCTTTTTTACTGCTTAAATACATCTAAGTGTTACTAATTAACTTATGCATCTTGGGCCAAAGACCATGTATAGATACAAAAGATGCCTGTGGTAATTAGGGATAAGTCCAGCCAGTGGAAATTTTTACAACTTAGAACATTTGACTTCTGTTTTATAATTACAGATGACCTTAATGTAAGCGGTATCATTGTGGCTGTAGTATTTGTAGCTCTGGTGATGGTACTGTGCGGCCTTGGAGTATTCTATGCCCAAAAAAAGGGCTACTTTGCAAGTAAGTAGAATAAAATCACTCCTTCCTTGTGTCAAAAAATGTCTGTATTTAGCAGAGCTCCCATTACACTCTCTCTTGCCTAGAGAAGCTATGGGTGCCCCATCCTTGGAAGTGTTCAAGGACAGGTTGGAGGGAGTCCTGAGCAACCTGATCTAATGGAAGGTGTCTCTGCTTATGGCAGGGAGTTGGAACTAGGTGATCTTTAAGGTCCCTTCCAACCTAAACCACTCCATAATTTTATGATTCTGATGACATGTCCTCTTGTGCATGAAGGTTCTAACTCTATGGTACTAAAGCTGGAGAGCATTAAAACAGCAACATTTTGTGCAGACATTTTTATTCTACTAACATCTACTGCAAAAGGTACTTAGAAAATTACATGGAGATGTTTGTGCAGTTGCTTAAGGCTACCAAACAACAACCTAGGGAAAGCAATGAGCCAGACCCTGGTTCCTGGAACCTCTCCACCCTAATTTTGATAAGGAGTGCCTAAGAAAGGCAACATAAAAATAAGCCAGTTTTAGTCTACAATGCCTCACCAGCTGAGTTCTGATGAAAGGGAAACTAAATTAACTGTCTTCTTCCTCTGGATCATGGAAAAAGTTTGTTTTTAGGGATTACTGCAAAAAGCTTGACACCCAGCAACCCTCTCTGTAGCCTTTACATTGGTACCTGTAGGATTGAGCACGGCAACAACAAATGCCAAACATCGGGGTCTGAAAAGGTCAGCTGCCTGGAAGTACCAGAGGCTACAGAGCTGCTGGTTAGAGTTCACTTGGAACTTAATTTACCCTTGAAAGCAACCTAATCTTTCCTCTGCTTAAACTCACTACACCAAAAAGAGACATTTGGTTCAGAAATTCTGTCCAGAAACTGAAGAGCTGAATACTCTAGGAATAACTATTTCAAAGAACTTTAAATCATCTAAGGAAACTGTTCTTGTGCTAATTCTTTTTCTTTTTTCTTTCTTTTTCAGAGGAAAGCTCTTCCCAGTAAGTATCTTGATGCAAGTAGTACATAAATCACTGCAAACTTCGTTTACATTTCAGATGATTTAGTAACTGTAATGATTTTTACAGCCTTTCTAACATGATTCTTGTGCAACAGCTTTCTTGACACTGAGATAAACCTGATCCTACACAATAGGATTTTTCTTTTCCTTATTAGAAACCAGTGTCCTGGTCAGAAAGTGAATCATTACGTTACTGTGGTAATTATGCAGAGATGTGTCTTTTTACATAGTTATAGCTTACACCCCTAACTCAGCTATAGGCATTCATGTGTCTCCTCTTCAAACTAGACAAAAGACAATCAGAACCAAATTGAACTGCTCTCATATCCATATCTACAGGTTATTTCAGGAAGCATTTTGTAAAAATATGACTGGTAGAAACTTTCTGGCAGTGCCTGGTCCACTCCTTTGATATGGATTTATTTCACTCAAATTTCTTACCAGCAAGTCAGAATTCCTCAAGCTATTTTAGTTCTGGCCATGAGTTAGACAAAAAGTGTAACTGGACGACTTGAAAAGACAAGCTAAAGAAAGTGATTGGCAGTGGTGTATACGATAATGACTGATATCTAAAAGCATTCAATGGATTTGTTATTGTAACTTTTTTCTAAGGGGGGGGGGAAACCCTGAGGATTGCTGGAAATCTGGAAAAATGCATTCATATATAAGGTTCCAAAAGGAGTAAACCCAACACCAGAAAAGTCGCTATTTAACCTGTATTCCTTTCCTGCTCTGTTAACAGAAAGAAGACGAACTATCAATCTACAAGTGAAAAGGCAAGTCTTTTGTGTTCACTAGTGTGTTTTAAAAGCTTTAGATGTCTTCAGAGTTCCTTAGATCTATAATGTCTTTGCACACATACACAAACTCCTCACTCTTGCCGTGCTGTACCTGTCACCAGTACCTGGAGATACTTTATCTCTGTCTGCATTTACAGCTTCCTGTTGCACAGTCAAGTGCCACACAACTACAGCACTTTGTTCCATACTTTGCATCTTCTTGTACATATTGATTAACTAACTGAGACACAGTCCAAGACAGCAGTGAGAGAAAGATTGGGCCCTAACTCTTCTAAGAATAATGTGGGTCAAAAGAATTGACTAAATATGGAAGCTGAATTTACTACTTCCACCCCCACTTCCTTGAGTGGGCTCAAGGGCTTTAACTACACGTACATTGTTCCAGCTTTTCAGATTGGTGCAAAAGGAATGGAGTTCTAAGTAAAACTTCAACTAGGAGTGACTTAAATTCACTATCTACAGTTTAAGGACATTAGGAGTTTAAGTAGCATTAGTAATACTAATGTAACCTTAAAAGATCCCTGAACACCACCCATTTCCTTAATCAAAACAAAACATACTAAATTGCATAAGCTTATTCCTTGACCTAGTATGTATATAAGAAACTTACTGAGACCAACTGTCTGTTTGCTCTGAGTGAGAAGGATAAAGATTTGAAGAGCTGTGGTATCTATTTATCACAGTTAATGAACTTAAAAATCAGATGCTGAACAGAGCTGTTTGATACCTGTATTTATGAATAGGTTATTACTTCTGTGTAGTGCATTTTGTAGACCTCCTGTCCCAGAAAAGACAGACATTGACTAACAGTGCATCAGATACATTTCTTGTCAATCTCGATGACTTAGTTTCTTCTGAAATGTACACTAAATATTAACCTGCTTAAAATCTTTGAACTATTATTTATGTAACCTTGTTTGCTTCATTTAGGATTTCAAGCATACCAAGTCCTTTGTTATTTAGAAGATTTCAGCCTCTGTGAGGGACATCAAATGACTACTTGTTATACAAAAGTATCGAAGTGTCCTGGTTTCAGCTGGGATAATTTTCTTCATAGTAGCTGTGTTTTGGATTTAATATGAGAATAAAGTTGATAACACACTGATGTTTTAGTTGCTGCTGAGTAGTGCTTACTCCAAGTCAAGGAGTCCTCAGATTCCCATGGTCTTCCAGTGAGGAGGTGCAAAAGAAGCAGGGACAGAGCAAAGCTGGGACAGCTGATGTGAGCTGTCCAAAGGGATATTCATACAATCATAGAATAAGCTGAGTTGGAAGTGACCCATCAGGATCATGAAGTCCAGCTCCTGGCCCTGCACAGGACACCCCAAGAATCACACCATGTGCCTGTTGTCCAAACGCTTCTTGCACCCAAACAGGCCTGGTTCTTGGTGACCACCTCCACACCAGAACATCATGCCCGATATTTAAATTGGGGAAGTTGGCCAGGGGAAGCTGACTGCTGCTGGGGGACAGGTTGAGCATCAGTCAGTGGGTGGTGAGAAACTTGTGCATCACTTGTCTTTCTTGGGCTTTACTCCTCTCTCTCCTTTTTATGACAATTAATATTATTGTTGTTGTTGTTGCTATCACTAGTATTATTAGTACCTATTTTACTTTGTTTCAATTATTAAACTGTTGTTCTCTCAATCCACCAGTTTTACTTTATTTTCCTAGTTCTCCCACTGGGGCTGAGGTGGGGGCAGTGAGCAAGCAGCCATGTGGGGCTGAGCTGCTGGCTGAGGTTAAACCCCGACAGTCCTTTTTGGCACCCAACATGGGACTCAAAAGGTTGAGATAAGAACAGATCTGACTCTAGAGCACGTTAAAACAAATTTGTTATAAGCCTTCATCGTATTGGTTTAATAGTTGCTGGTCACCATATTGATTCATTTGCTCTAGACCTGGGCTAAGGTTATCACTGCGGTGTTCTGTTGTACTGGCTTGTGATATGATGGAATGGCTGGTCATAAGCCTGCCTGGTGTGTGTCCCTGCTGTCCTTTGGGAGCCATCTGGTGGAAACAATCCACAGTTACATCTACTGCCTTTAACCCTCAGAGAGCCAACCTATGGGAAAAACACCTTCCTTCCCCTCCACAATGATTACGGTAGCATTTGAGAATTTTAAGGACTTTGCATATCCTGTGACAACCCTTGAAACCAACCTGATCCTTTTGGTAGCAACCAGTATGTTGTTGCATATGGTTCAGGCCTTCTTTAGGTTTAAGAAACGATCTGTGGCTACCGAAACCCCACCGACATGTACTGTGCCTACACAAACTTCAGTGACAGGCCAACAAGAGGCAACCACTCAGTCCTTATTCCTGAGTGAGCTGCCGGATATACATAAATATTTCAGCTCTTGTCTTGATGAGCACATTACCACCTGGCTGCTCTGATCCTGGGATAACGGGGCTAGTGGATTGGAGTTACAGGGTAGGAATCAGTTTCTAGGAAAGCAGGCATTGACAAAGTGATTGCAAGAGGGACACAAGTCCTCAGCCTCTGGAAGTGACTCCTGTCAAGCATGAAGGAAAGGTATCCTTACAAGAAAGATGTTACATGTCACCATGCAAGTGGAAAGATATCCAATACCTGAGGGAATTAGCTGTGCTAGAAATTATTTATTTTGACCTGGACAATACAAGGTTTTCCATAGATCCAGACCAATTCCTCTGCACATGACCATGTGGTGGAAGTTGGTAGAGTGTACCAGGAGCACACACCAACACACTGGCAACATTAATCTGGAAAGACACCACACCACCACCTGTGGATGCAGTGGCTTGCCATCTCCAGGTATATGAAGACAACCTCTCTTCCTCTCTCATCTCATCTCATCTGTGAAGAAACTATCAGATAAACTGTCCCAGGAGTTTCAGCAGTTCAAAGAGGATATGTTCTATTCCCTATCTGTATGGACCCACCTCTATGGACCCACACTAATGACAGCAAGCATTGGCTCAAGGAGGATATGGAAGGTACACACCATGGGATACCCTGTGGGTTTAGCTGAGAGACCACAGAGGGGGCGTGAAGAGTTGGGATGGAAGACCTACTTTGACCCTAGAGACATGGGTACATGAATTGTGAGGAAAACAGTCCCAAATGGGGGTTCTTCCAGGAAAGCTGCTACTCCCGTCTCCAGTGGATGGTTTCCCAGGCAGAGTGGAAGGGCTGAATTTACTCCTGATCCTACAGAAAGAAATTGTAATCCATTTCTTCAAAAAGTAAGCTCTCTTAGATGTTGTGGGTTTTTAGAGAATGCATATTCCAAGCTACAGTCTGATTGTAAGCCCTCTTTATCAAGTACCTCAGAAGAAGAATGATTTCACATGAGGCCCTGAGCAACACCAAGCCTTTGAATGAATTAAGCTAGAAGTACTCGGAAAACACTCGCAGATGCTTGGGCCAAGGAACATGGCATTAAGTGGGTATATTGTATCATGCACCAGCTGAGAAAACCAAATCATCCAACAGACAGTGGACTACACTGAGAGCAATGGGCAGTGGGACCTTCAAATATTGGGATGCACGTTGGCAAAGGCCACCTGGTGAGTCAGCACTGGAAGATCTGCCAAGTGGACTGGCCTGCCCAATCAAAACTTTTCTTGTAGAAGGGAATAAAGTTCCTGTAGTGCACGTGAAAAATGTGCTGCAGAAGACAGTCTGGATTATACCTGCCTTGGGCAAAGGCAAACTCATCTGTGGGATTGTTTTTGCTCAAAGACCTGGGCACACTTGGTAAGGTGGGAGGATGGGTGAGTCTGGTTTGTGCATTGAGTGGATTTGATTGAATAGCCAGTGAATTGTGTGATGTTAATTGCTGTATAATGCTGTATATTAGCACTTTTATGTCAGCTACATGCCCACCATTGCACTGGGCACCTCACGGTGCCTGTCTCCACCCCTCCAGCTTTGGGGATCTGAACCCAACTCCCCTTCAACCGCCACACTGAGAATGAACTTTGATGTAACCAGACAAACAGAGCAGTGTTGGACTCAGTACTGGCTTCAACATGCAACAATCCAACACCAAACACCCTCTTTCCTGCCCTGAAAGACTGTTTATTACAGTCGTAAGTCATGGACTAAATGAACTCAATAGACTTCTGTAGGGATTGTCTACAGATTTAAGGAAATGTGGTGCATCCATAGAAAGATGGGAAAGGTGGTGGTGTATTAGAAAATGTGGGACCTGGCGTGACATAAATAGTATGGAATAAGCAGCTGATTGATACTTTTCTGGTTTCAGCTAGGAGTTAATTTTCTTCCTAGTAGCTGGTGCAGAGCTGGTTTTTTAAATTAGTATGAGAATAATGTCACTAACACACTGATGTTTCAGTTGTTGTTCAGCAGTACTTTGAGTCAAAGACTTTTCAGTGTCCGATGTTCTGCCAGTGAGAAGGTGCTCAAGCCATGAGGGAACAGGGCCAGGACCCTGACCTGAACTGGCCAGAGGGATATAGAACATCATGCCCAGTATATAAACTGGGGGGAAGTTGGCTGGGAGGGGCCAGTTACTGCTGGGGGATGAACTGGGCATCAGTCAGCAAGTGGTGATGAGCACTTGTGCTGTGCATCACTTGTGCTTCTCAGGTTTTCTCTCTCTCCCTGTTTCCCTTATTATTACTTTGGTTCAGTTATTTAACTGCTTTATCTCAACCCATGAGCTTTGTTTCCAATTCCCTTCCCCACAGCAGCGGGAGGAGACGGAGTGAGCCAGTGGCTGGCTTAGTTGCCAGCTGGGGTTAAACCACACCACCAAGGGATCTTTTGACCTCTGCTCTGTAAATACTGTTTCCATGTACTATGTGCTGAAAATAGAAACTGCCAATACTTAGTCAACCTAGCTGTGATGGCATTTCAAAAAAAACAAAACCCAAAAAAACCTTAAAAATAAATTAACTTGTATATTCAATTTAGTTCTGTGTGAAGGCTTCTCATTTTGTTTATATGTACATGCAGCAATACAAGATTCACTCTTGCAGCTTGGAACAATCTATTCAAATAACTTTCATAGATGACCTCACTACTTGTGTCTCAACCATTGTCAAGGGCTCAATTTCTCCTGCAATTCTGATTTACTAGGACTTTGAAATTGTATTAGATTTGCCAAAATCATCTCTAAGACTGTAGCTGTGCAGAAGGAAACTCACTATGCTGACAAAATAAATCTTCCTGTAATTAAAGCTCAAGCACTTTTTAGTGTCTAATGTGGAAGTCCCTCTCTCTGTAGGCTGCATATGTAATTTCATTCTGAAGAAAAATCATGCCAGTATAATTCAAACTGTAGTATGCAGACTCTAACTGTTGAAGTGGCATTTTATGTAGTTTCTCAGATAATAATTATTATAAATAAATAGCTCCTCAGAAGCTGAAGTGTTTGTGTCAATAGGCCAGTCACTGAAATTCACACCTTACAACCTCATTAGCAGATTTCAGTTTCTTCTGGAAGATTAACACTTCATCACCTTCGTGTTCATTGATGCAGTGTAGAGTTAGGGCATTTGTGCCTATGCTTTTGGTATTGCAGCTCCATTGCTGCTGTAGGGCTTTGCTACAGACTTAAGGTTCATGGTGGGTTTTTTCTGCAGAAGCTTTTTGGATAAATTCAACAGAACAAGTAGTTCCTTCCTGGTGTATCATTATCAGTGTTACAATATCTCAGCATTAAAACATAGCTCACAAAGGAGTTTTGCAGTTAACATGGAGCAGCACTACTCAGCTCCCTCTGTCATGTAAGGGTTGATGATCACAGCTACCTACGCTCACTATGCAGTTAAGAGCTTCTTCACACCACTGAAATCAAGCTGAAGCACTACATTTATTAAATTACAGCTGGTGCCATGTTCAGCAACTCCATGGCTGTACACTGCTGTTCAGTGTGCAAGCTGCAGAGATCACTTCGGAGTCTCCTCAAACTTGGGCTCTACAGGAGAAATGGGAGAGAGAGAAAATTCCTATTAGTCTCTTTTTATTCCATCCTCAAACACCACAATTAATTTGTAATTCAAATAAAACTAACCATTATGTTGGCAAGCTAAAGCAGTACATTACAGTCTACATCCCCACTTACTGATGAAATGTGGGCAGCAGTAAACAGTAGCTATGCTGGAGACAGGCCTTTACACCTTGCAGGAGTTAGGTATAAAGGCTAAGCCTCAGTAATGTTCTGCCAAAACAGCTTTTAACAATAGCTGGGATAGGGAAGACAGCAGGGAAACTGAAGAAGTCATCCGGAATGTTACTGGATGAGTATTTCCAACATAGCTCTGATACAAGAACAAGTAACCAAGCTCTTCTCTCACTTTGATTAGTGTCTTATCAGTGTGCATTAACAGAGAGGAGCACACAATTTCAACTCCACTCAGCAAGATACTCTCCACACTCAAACACTGACCAAGGAGTTCTTGATGTCAAAGGTACAGGCTCACAAAGGTTAGGGCTTTGGGCACCTGGGCTACTAATGCCTGCTCTCTGTAATACAAAGTCTGAGAGGCAAGGCTCAGCTTACAGTAAGCATCACTAAGGTAAAAACATTGAACTTCTTACCCATATAATTACTCAGATTTGAAACCTTATTGAAATTAGATCAAGGATAAGCAACAGTGGTAAAAGAACATAGTCACATGTGTGTGTCTGTGCTTTGTTCTGTTCCTGTGCTCACACAAATTCTTTTTCCTTACAAAAACAAGTGAAATTTTAATACACCTAGTTTCACATATGACACAGAAATAAAACTGAATATAGAGAAACTACATCCCTAAAATTGTGGAAAAATAAAAAAAGAAAAACCACAGATCCTACTTTACAGGTACTCTGTTTTATCTGCACCAGTAAAAACTTGACACCAACTTTGCCCAGCTGAAATACTACCAAAATCTGAAACGTCTTCAGGTGTGTTCCTAGCCTTAATTAGAAGTCCAGACAGTCTGGTCAGAATTACAAGTCACTGACTATGGTGGCTTGGCCTTGGCTGGCTGCCAGATACCCACCAAGCCTTATGCTGTCTGCCCTTTCCCTTCCACGCTAGAAAAAACTTAGAACAGTCAAACAGAAGTCATATCCAAATAGCTGAAGAAAAAGGTTTAAAATAATTTAGCCACAAAGTATTCATAAGTAAGAAAGTTAAGTCCTATGTTCATTATCTGAAATCAGTGGCTTTCCAGAGGAGCTTACAAAATCAAAAAACTCACAGTTTGGATGGACTAACTGATATTCACATTATGGTCTGCTGACCTCTTTGACAAGATGAGAAAAATACAGGCCCTAGGCTATTTCTATTTGAGCTCTTTCTTTAGAGTCTCTGAAGGACAATTAAGATGACCTGACTGCAAGTTTTGTTAATCATCAGTACAAGGAAGACCCCATCTCTGCTAGAAAAGGCAAATAATCAAAATAGGAGTCACATGGAATCAGATATGAACTGTGCAAAAGTGTAAGATTTCCAGAGGGCATTTTAGATGAAATTAATGGTAAAATATAAACTAAAGGGGAATTAAGAAAACCTGTGAGTGAACATGTCCCTACTCACAGTTAGAATTCAGTAAGATTGTTAACTCACCCTCAAATTTAAATTCTGGAAACTTGGTGAGATCTCCCTCCCCATACGCCCGTTGGAGTCTTGCAAGGGATTCATTCATGTCTTTTTGAAAGTCGGGTCCTGCATCAACAGGCCCTCCAGCTTGCCTAGAAAACATTAAAAGTTACGATTAACAACTAAGTTCTAACATTTCACATGGAAAATTCTACATTTTCAAGCCCATTTTTGAATTAAAACCTTTTCAACAACCAACCAAAGGAAATAATTTAAAATATTTCCAAAACTCGAGATAAGGCACCTTAGGGCCTCCTTACCTTACACATAAACAAGATTCTCAGAGTAAAGTAAAGGTTTCCTGCTATCAGCAATGAAGATCCAACTATCAGGGATGAAAATCCAAGCCTTTTGAGAGAAAAGGTGGTCTTATGAAGCAAAAAAACTACACTGATGAGCATGCAGGCTCTCAGGGCTTTTAGTTTTGTTTGTTCCAGGTGTGAATTCCTAACAGAATTGCGATTTGCACCTCTTCTATCTCTGAATTAATTATCTCGGTTACTAAAGCTTAACTGTTCTTGCCAATAGAACATGTTTTGAATGCTAAAGAAGCAAAAAACCCCCACCACAACCAGAACTTCTTGGGATACAAATATCAGATAACTCAAATAGTAACTCTAGATTGCCAGCACTCAGTTGTACCAGCACAGGATCCACACTTATAATTGGTGAAACTACCAAGTATCTGCCTCCCTACACGGATAGGTTTGTAGGTAAAGAGACACACATCTTCCACCAGTAGAGCTAAGAAGTGTCTTAATTCCTTCCCAGGAATGGTTCCCAAGAATAAATTACACAGAATTACTATAGTTCTATATAGTTATTATATAGAACTAAACTATAGTTTTAGTTTCCTACTCAGTAGTTCATTCAAACATTACAGGAATCGAAGATTCCATTTGAAGGAACTGCTTATTAACTGTAGATGTTAAATGCACCATCCTGATAATTCCATTAATTCTCGATTGCTTTTGGAGGCTATTTCCATTCAGCTTCTGGAAACAAGACTACAGAGTAACTGTTTTCCCCAGCCAAAAAAAAAAAAGAAAGAAAGGGTTTGTTTGGCTTTTTCCCCCCCTATTTATAGAGCATGTAGATGGGTAAAAATTAACATACCAATACATTCATGCAGTGTGCAAGAGACCGTAACTGAGTGCCTTAACTGCCCAAGAACAATGACATCAGATTTTTTCTTTTTTAAGGGAAAAAAATTGGTATTTTCTATTAGATATGCTAGAACAAGCCTTCCCACTAGTGAAACCATCACTAAGTGTCGCAAGAAAACGCACCTTAAATATTTAGAGACCAGCCTACAAAACTATCAAATTGTCAAAAATCAAACACTTAGTATCTGATGTTTTTACGTCAAAATCAACAGATTTTCCCCTTTTGCCAACAGCCCCCACCTTAAGACAAGTTCCTTTACTTACTTGCTCTTTGTGTTGTACTCTCTGATCTTGTCCAAGAAGAGCTTCTGAACCGGGTCGAGCTCTTTTGTCTTGTTGAAGACAATGGCAGAGAGCCCAATGTTCCTGCGCAGGTGAACGGACACAGCTGAGTGGAAAAGGGAGGAAAGCCGCAAGATCTGTCGCAGGATCATGATGGCACTGCTGCTTTAATCATTAAAAAAATACCAAAAGAGGAATAAAGAATNTCCCCTCCCCATCCCCATTCCCACACACCGCCCGGCCCCGCTCGGCGCCCGCAGGAACCTGGGGTAGCGCGGAAAGACCCGCGGGAAGAGCCCAGCACGCACCGTGCCCACACAGAGCCNGAAAAAAATAGCTTGGAACTGAAACCGGGAAAGTATTTAAAGGATATTTCCTTTATTAAGATGTTATTAAGATAAACGCATAAAGAAGAAAGAAAAATGTACTTTGGAGCTGAACTTTAAAGCAGAAAGGTATTCAAAGGTTATTTAAAACAGCACGGGGGGTGGGGGGGGAAATTCCAGCAGCCACTGACCCCGAGGACACCCTGACCCCACGTGCGCAGCTCCGCGGCCCGTTCGGGACGGAACCGCGACCGAGCAACTCAGACAAAGCGGGAATTCCGCTCGTCGCGTTGTTTAAGTACAAAAAACGTGACAATTTCAACCCAGCAAAGCTTCCCCAGAGTCACCTTGGCCGAACCACCCNGGGGGCCGCCGGGAGCCGTAGTTCGCGCGGGGGCGCGGCGTTGTCGTGCGCTTTCCCCGCGCTGGGCCCGCGCGCCACCCCGATCCTGGCGCAGCCCGCTCCCGGACCCACTCCCGAAGGCGGTCGTGGACCCGTAGCCGCGGGAGTTCCCGGACGCGGACGGACGGTGGGACGTGTCGGTGCGGTGGGCGGACGGACGGACGGACGGTGGCGGCGGGTGAGCGCGGCCCGGCCCGTGTTTTGTTTCCGTTTCTCCCCCGGCGGCTCCGCGATCCCATTTCCGTTTCGGGTTCAAATAACGACACGGAGGCGCCGCGGGAAGCGGGGCCCATGGGGAGGTGGCGCCTCGGCGGTCGCGGGGAAGGGCCCCGGGGATCAAGGACCGAGTGTTCCCACCGTGGGGCTCGCGAGGCCTCCCCGGCGCGTGAAAACTTATCCCTGCTCGTAAAAACCTTGTTTTGAGTGAAAATGTAACAGGATGTGGCGTCTTGTGGTTCCACCCTTACTCTGGTGAGAAGCCCCTCCAGGGATGTGTCCAGTTCGGGGCCCCACTCTCCGAGAAGGACATAGAGGGGCTGGAGCGAGTCGAGAGAAAGGCAGCGGAGCTGGGAAAGGGTCTGGAGCACAAGTCTGATGAGGAGGAGCTGCGGGACTCATCTTCGGGAAAAGGAGGCCCGGGGCGCATCCTGTCGCTCTTTACAATTCCCTGACAGGAGGTTGCAGCCAGGTGGGGGTCGGGCTCTGCTCCTCGGCAAACCAGTAAAAAGAGTCTTAAGCTGTGCCGGGAAAGTTTAGGTTGGACACTAAGAGGAATTTCTTCACTGAAAGGATGATTAGACGTTGCAACAGGCAGCCCAAGGAGGTGGTGGGATCACCATCCCTAGAGATGTTAAAGGAAAGACTGGATGTGGCACTTAGTGCCGTGGTCTAGTTGACATGGTGGTGTTCAGTCATTATGATCTCCAAAGTCTTTTCCAACCTAATTGATTCCATGATCTTGCATAGGTTGATTTCTAATGTTCAGCCAGGTACATGCTGCACAGCCACAGGTCCCAGTTTGCCTTCATTTTCTCCCTTCTGGCTGTTGATAAGGAAGTTAAACATATCAAATCTGGTGTGATTTTCCCCCACCCTCTTCAGTGCTCCACTATCTCCATCATAAAACTGAACTGGCTGATGAGTTGTAAAAGCTGATCTGTAAAGGACAGGCTGTCTGCTTTGTTACCTGCTTTGTGTTGGTATTTATAATTTGGATTATACGGATGGATAGGAACCATGTGCTGCACACACGAGAGCTTCTCTGGGGCACAGATAACTTCAGTGACTGGGCCTTCAGTATCAGCTGATAATGTGTATGGGCTCCAGAACTGGACCCCATTTCACAATTACCTGGTGGGACAGCAAACATAATTCTACTCAGAGAGTTTGTGCCTCTATCACAGTGGGCTCATTCCTTGCTTAACTCCTTGCTTAACTCCTTGTGTTCCTGGGAAAAGATAGATATTAAGCAGAACAAAGGGGCTACTCTCCTGACTGTAAAAGATACTGGAGTAGCACTGGGCTGTCATATAAGGGAAAAAGGCTCTGTTGACAGGTGCCTTCTCATATGTAAGTGGAGGTCAGATTTCTTCTTGGCTAGCAGGTAAGTCTTAGGGTTTGTTAGGTTGAAGGAAAAAATGGAAACACAAAGAAATCAGGAGGCTGAACCCTTCAAGAATCAACCGGAGTTTTATATGCTCCTTTGAACAAATGCTGCTGTTGTGGTGTTCCTGCCACATGAACCCTCCAGGCAAGCCAGGCTCTTTGAGCCTTCTTGTCTCTCAGTAACCTTCAGGGAAGGGTCAGGCAGCTCAGTCCCATCTGAACCTATGTTCACTTTCAAACTCTGCATCATCCTGTAGCAACAAACTGCTAGACTTCATGTGAAATGTTTATATCGAAAGAAGTCTCTTTATGCTAGCATGGGAAAGAATGAATAATTTTCTCCTTTAGGCTGCTATGAACTTTTAACAAGTTTATGTGTTTTCATCATGTTGTTATTCTTTATACCCATCTCCCTTCCTTGTATCTGTGCGTAGCAGAGCCATCTTTCTTCCTCTTTGTGTACCTGCTCCTTGTGCCTGGGTTCCTCTTTCTTGCCCCTCCAGGGATCTGAAAATGTAGCAGAGCCTGTGAGATTCAACATGAATTGCCTTTGAAGAGGGAGTGAACAGTAACTAGTCCAGCTGCCAGTTTAGAGTCCAATCCATAGAGACTTCCAAATGCCTTACATTCTGTACCGTTACTATGGGCAGTAATATTTTCTTACTCTGCATCACTCTACATTTAGCCGTACTGAATATTTTCTGCCAGAAATCTGTCAAGATGGTGGGTTCTTTCTGTAAGTCTGCACTGTTTCCTGGGTAAATAACGTACAAATATGTCAAGGAACAGAAATCCCAGCCTAACCCCTTTGTGACCTTACCGGTAAACTCCATCACAAAAAAAAAAAAAAAAAAAGATAATATACCTTTGGTTTGTGTTTTTAATTTGATTGCTAGTAGAGAAAAGATATTCACCCCTTTTTTATCATGCCAGTTTGCTTCTTTGGGAGTTTTCAGTAAGAGACATTGCTCAAACCTTGGTTTTGAAATATTTTTTAACAGTGTGACAGATCACCTGTAACCATGCAGGTGTCGGTGCATTCAGAAATTTAAGCCTGTCTGCATTCTTCAGAAGTTGCGTTTCAGTCTTTCCCGTTTATCGTGAGAATGATGCACAAGATGAAGTGATACAGGAATTGGACTCCTGGGGCCCTGTTCAGTGGACACTATGCTGGCCCTTTGGAGATTTTCAAAGACCCAGGTCTGTGAACAGGTTCTGGGTTTGCTTCTAGTGGTGAGATATTGATAAAGTGATCTTTCACTTCTTAACCTTGGTAGCTTCTTACAGAATGAACCACATGCAGCACTTGATTTCTTCACAACTGATCTTACAAAATCGTTTTTGAAGGAGGTGATGAGTAGTTTGAATTTCTTTAGACAGTTTACGTAGCAGCTGTAAAACATAGTTGGTTACTATTACTTTTGAGAAGTTTTAAAGATTACTACATATCCTTATTATCTTGTCTTCAGTAGATACTCTTGCTAACAGTTGGGTTTGGGACAGAGTAGTCCCTGGGAAAGGATGATTACAGGATAGAAATCTCGGTGATCTCTTCTATTTTGGATATTTAAATAGTAGTTTTGTTTTGCTTATTCTCCAGTGGTTTTTTTCTTCTTCTGTACTTCTACTTTTGCTATGAATTCATGGTATTATTTATTGTAAACTGTTAATATAATTTGGCCTGGGTTTTATTGTATGTATTTCATAGTTATGGTATATGTGCTGGTTAGTGAAAGACAAATATACCAGACAAGCTGTGTCTTTACAGACCAAATGCTGTAATTCTTTGTTTCCCACTTATGTTCCCAACAGACTCCAGTGTTCTACAGGGCATGAAAATCTGCAGTGTTAGTGAGAATGCCATCACAGAATAGCTTTCTCTTTCATTACTAACATTCTGCTTTAGTTTGGGACTTCACAAGATACGTTCATTGTGCTCATGTCATCAACCGTTCGCCTGTGGGAGGCGTGGGTAGAAAGATGAGATAGTCAACAAACACTTTGTTGTTGACTTTATTTACCTATGAAGAAATCATGGATCTTCTCCCTAACTTCCTCTTGCAGCATTTCATGTAAAATGCTGCTTAAATTTATAAGCATCTTTCAGCCATGGTAGGAAGGTAGTCTGAATTTTCAGCTGTGCTTTGCTGTAGGTGGCCCATAACAACAACAAAAAAATCCATGAATTTGGGTACCTCCAAGAGAATCAGGCTTTGGGCTCTGTGCAAATGTTTTAAGAGTCGCGTGTTTGCTTCTATAACATTTGTTTGAGGAGAGACATAGTAATATATTTTATGAAATCTTTATTAGCTTTTGGATTTATTTTTTAGATGAATTCTTGGCTTTAAAAGGCTATTCTGGTATTTGGTTTAAAAAGTGTGTGATAGGACACAAAACATTGTCTAGTCTTGTTGGTCTGTGACTTACACAAAAAGTTCTTTTCTGTTCATAGCTCTGTTCTTAAGACATTGCAGCCATGACTAAGAGAGAGGCAGAGGAGCTGATAGAAATTGAAATTGATGGAACCGAGAAACAGGAATGCACTGAAGAAAGGTATGTACTTTCTTTGCTTTTGGGGATCCTTAGGCAGCAATTAATTAACTAATTAGTTTTTCTCTTTCTTATCTAATTAAATGGTGATTTTCTAGAAGTTGAAATGTAGCCACTATAGGAAATGAGTATAGTGCTGTCATGTTCCTCTTAGTTATTTAAATCCCGAACTGTTTTGGTTGTCTCTTGCTATATTAGGACTTTACTTTTCCTATTTTCATGTCTGTAGTAGTATGTCTGTATGTGTGTGCTGCAAACCTGTCAGCTTCAGTGTATTGTTCTGTAATTAAGATGAACCTTTCCATTTCTCCAGTCCTTTGCTTTACTGTTATACTGGATTTATACAGGATGATTTGTTTTTAAACAGAGCAGAAATAATGCTCAGTATCAGCTATACTGTTGTTAGGGCCATTGAAACCGTACATACTGAAGTAGGATACCCACTGACTTAATTACCTCAACCTGGATTTTTAGTTTCCAATGCTTCCCTTCTAATTTTCAGTACTGTGTTTGGAAGCTCAGAGCGTCTGTTGATATGTAGGGTAGTGTTGCAATCTGGTCAAAGCACAGAAGAGTAAAGAAAAATATGTCTCTGTAAATAAAATGGACTGAACCTAGAAAGGTATGAAATATACCCCAAAACTTGATTAAAACTAAACGAGGTTAGATGTTGATACCAAAAAATTTGATATATTTTATTTAATACTAAAAGAGGTAGAGAGAAAGAAAGAAAATCAGAAAAAAAAAGAAATAGAAAAAGAGGTGTGGGGAGGGGGTCAGGGAGAGTGACAAATATTAAGTAGAAGCATATCACCCCTTCTTGGGTCCCAACGATGTCTCATTGCTCCCCTCCATCTGGTCTTCTTGGTGGTGAGAGTCCCATGCCAAAAAGTATAGAATCCAATGGATTAATATATGTTTGGGCAGGTGGGAACACCCTGAGGTGTGGGACANAAATTTGATATATTTTATTTAATACTAAAAGAGGTAGAGAGAAAGAAAGAAAATCAGAAAAAAAAAGAAATAGAAAAAGAGGTGTGGGGAGGGGGTCAGGGAGAGTGACAAATATTAAGTAGAAGCATATCACCCCTTCTTGGGTCCCAACGATGTCTCATTGCTCCCCTCCATCTGGTCTTCTTGGTGGTGAGAGTCCCATGCCAAAAAGTATAGAATCCAATGGATTAATATATGTTTGGGCAGGTGGGAACACCCTGAGGTGTGGGACAAGTTTGACACTGTCCCTTGCAGGACTGTGGATCTGTTGCATCATGTTGCATCACGTGCAGTGCTCTGGTGCAGAGTCTGGGGACCCCCTTTGGGGGGGGCCTTTGATGGGCCATGACACCCCCTCTGCTGCCCCTCACATGGATGTCCCATAGATGTGGCCTTCCCGGGGTGGGAGGTCCCACAGCTGGGCCAGTCTGCCCAGTGGAGAATGGGCATTCACTGCATCTGGCCAGAGGCTATGCCACACACCCAAAACCTCTCCTCCTCCCCACTTTGGTGCAGGGATCTGTGTGAGCCTGGCAGCAGAAAAACCTGGGGCTGTGGCTTCCACACCGAAGGTGCTGGGCTTAATCCTCTTGTGAATGTTTTCTTTTCCCCGAGCTCAGACTTAAGTCACTTTATCTTATCTCTATTAACTTGCAGTGGAGGGCTGCGGTCAGGAGGCCCATTCAGGGTGCAGTGGTCTTCCATGCAGCTTTTGTTACACCTTTGCTATAATAGGCAAAAGTCCTTCATAAAGATGTTTAAGCCATAAACCATAGCATTTCAGTCTCCAACAGGTAGAAAGAACTGAGGCTGGTTAGGTTAACTACTCTTTAAGAACTTATTCTGGAGAACTGATTCAAAGCCACTTACTAGTTTCTTATTATTCTCAGCTCCTTGTGTATTTTTACTACTTACAGACTATATCTGTGTACATTCTGATTTCCTTCAGTGTAAATGAAGAAAGCCCAACTGTGTAAGGTCATTGTTACAGCATGAGTCCTATAACAATGACATTTCTGAATGCCTGTGCCAATACTATCATTGTTGTAGTGTGGGGCAACCATGACACGTGACTAATAGTTCCTTCAACTATTCCTACAACATGCTGCTGTACTTGCTTCTGGTTGTTCCTTGTATGTGTTAAGCTTATTATTCTTGTGCTGACTGGTGAAAAGACATGGAAAGTTGCTATGTATGAGTGTGAGCATTTTTTTCCTTCTGTTTTCCCTGTCTGTTAGGTTTCTCTGTTTGCTTTTAACTTGAATATCTTGTAAATGCAGTCCAGGCAAAGCAAACAAAACTAGTTGACTCTACATGCAAATTGACAATATATAATATGCTAACCATGGCTTACTCTATTGAAAAAGGTAATCTGAATCTTGGTATTTAACTGAGCTTTTTAGTGGTGACAGGACAAAAGAAGAGTTACACAACTGTAAAATTAATGAGACCAGACTTAGTAATTCACTCTCTTACTCAAACGAAGAATGCTCAAACTAATACTGCATGACATTAAGATTTCAGAGTCAGTACCTTTTATCTAGTTTAGTTCTAACTTTTATTAAGCTTTCCCCTACCTGCTCTGTTAACACATAGGTAATGATTTATTATATTAATTTATATTATATTATATTATATTATATTATGTTATGTTATATTATGTTATATTATGTTATATTATGTTATATTATGTTATATTATGTTATATTATGTTATATTATGTTATATTATGTTATATTATGTTATTTATTTTGTATTATATTAAATTATATTTCAGCATTGTTGAGCAAACCTACACCACCGCAGAATTTGTGAGTCAGGCTATTGACATCAGTGAACCCATTGGAAATCTTAAGAAGTTGCTGGAACCCAGACTGCAGTGTTCCTTGGACGCACATGAAATTTGTCTGCAAGATATCCAGGTAAATGGAAAGGTTATGAAAGATTTTACCTCTTAATGGAGAAGTGTTTTACATACTTTTTCCCTTTTTTCCATTGTCTGTGGAATTCATGCTTCATGTGGAATATTAATTACAGTTAAGAGTTTTAATTTCATGTCATGTTTGTTATCATCAGACCAGTTAATATATACACACTGGTTCAGTGTGAATACAATCAAAATATTTTTGGAGTTCCTGGTGCGAGGTTAAGAAACCACCTTGCAAGTGAAAGAAGAATGAGGGCAATGACCGTACTACTTTCTCTTGAGGTAGCCCACATCATTTGTTGCTGCCTGAACTTCCATGAGTCCAGTCTTGTTTTGAATCTAAACAAGAAGGTTTCTATATTATTCAGGTCGAGAGGTAGCAAAGCATTACTCAAGAAATCCCTCCCTGTTTTTACAGGCATTGCCACATGTTAGACAGTATAACTGTTTTGCATTTCGTTTAGCCACGTGTTTTATTTGGAGTTACAATCAGACATCTGTGGCTTTTCCAGAAACAATGGGAGAATATTGTTATAAAGATAAGAATTTTTATGAAGGTGTCAAAAACCCAGAAAAGGAACTGTAGATAGTTTTCAGGTGGTGAAGGTACCTCCCCATATTGCCTTGCTTCTTTTAGGTCAAAAAATGTTCCTGTAAGCGAAAATACCTTAAACAGAACAGAGTGGCAAGTTTCAAATACGATCAAATTTTTTCTGTTATGTACTATGTCTGCACAGTACTAAAAATATTTGCACACTTCTTCAGAAAATTTGCTGCAGGCACCAAGTGTTTCTAAAGTTTAAAGGAGAATAAGTTTGTTGTAACTGTGAGACTAATACATATTCTTAATTTTTTAATTTTTAATGCTTTTATCAAGCTGGACCCAGATCGAAGTCTTTTTGATCAAGGAGTGAAAACAGATGGAACAGTGCAACTCAGTGTGCAAGTAATATCTAGGCAAGGTAAGCAGTTACATTTGTCTGTTGTACAGACAAACTAACACTGCAGGAATACTAATCTCCTCCTATTCCTAGCTGTAAAATTGAGAAAATCAATGAATGGTCACAGAGCTTCAGAATGTATTTTTCACTGTGTATTGTAGTTCTAAGTAGTAAAATTAAAATAAATGTGATGGACACAATGCTATTTGAAGTGTTTTTTAAAGGAATTTCATATCATTTTTGTAAGTAACAAAATCAAACACAAATCCAGAACACAGACAACTCTCTGTCAAGTAGTGTGAGTTACAGTATGAGGTGTTCTGCAAGGTTGAGTAGTTACTCCTATCAGACCAAATATTGAAACAGGCAAAAGGTTTTTGTGTAGGTAGGTGACAGTTTCATCCCTGTGAGGTGAGTGAGCTTGTGTGCTTTAGGAACAATTACATTAATGAAAGTAAATGTAGCTAACTGAAAATCCTTATCAAGGTCCAGGATCACTGTCAATTGTCTGTTTTCTTTGGATGAGAAGTCAGAATAAACCATTGTGTCAGAGGAACATTAACCAGGTGGGTATGGATTTGTTGAGGCATAGTTTTTATTTTATTATCTGGTATAACAGGATTTCTCCTTGTAAAATCCTCAGGAACTAGCAGCTTAATTGTTTTGCTTTTTGTCCTACTTTTCTGCTTTGCCCCCTCCATATGTCTTGAGTGGAAGGACAGCCACCACTCTTTAAAGACAATGTTCACATTGGGCTGTGGGAACAGCTACAGGTGTTTATTTCCGTATTTTTTAACAGGGACAAGTTATTGTAGATTAGTTATCTGTTTTGAGTTACATCAGCAAAGCAAGTGAGCAAAATTTGGGGAGCACTTTTTGTTTCCTTGTGGCTTCATTGTAGATTAAACAGAAGAAAACTTTCCTGCTTTGTATTAACAGTCTTCAGCAAGACACAATTTGCATTTAATGCTGAGTGTCCGGTGACTAGTGCTAGGTTGAGTCCTCAGTTCCCCATATGTAATGGGAAGTGTACTGCCTTTCTGCTTTTAAAGTAGAATAGAAATATCCTTCAGGGAACTAGAATAACTGCTCTTAATTCATGCCCAGTAACTTCTAGGGTTCAATGCTCAGACTTCCATTTTCAAAAGGATGTGAGTGATAAATATTTTTACTATCATCTTCCATGTTCTTCCTGTGTTTTGTTTTTTTCCTTTTAATGTAAAGCTGGGGTTCATGATCATAGAGTACAAGGAGCTTCTTGCTCCCTGCCCCCATCACACCTTCCCCTTCTCTTTCTCTTTCTCTTGCTCTTGCTCTTGCTCTTGCTCTTGCTCTTGCTCTTGCTCTTGCTCTTGCTCTTTCTCTTTCTCTCTCCCTCTCCCTCTCCCTCCCCCTCCCATCCTAAAGGAAATACTTTAATATTAAGTACTTCTGTGTCACTTTGGAACACTCCTCAATGTTGCTTTTCAGGCCTTGATACTTAAGCAACTCCTAAGAAATCTGTCTGTTGAAGGCATGTAAAATATGGCAGGGCAGAATATCAGAAAACAAATAGCATGCATATACACAAAAGGAAGATATTTGGATCACTAACAGGAAAATGGACTTGTTACTCTTGACCATAGTACTCCTTTGAGCCAGAGGGGAAAAAACAGCTTCTTAAGCCATCCTCATTTTTTACTTGCATGGATGAGGTTTTGAGAGATTCTCAGTTCACTTATGCTTATTTTTCCCTAACTTGTGTAATGTATAGAATTCAGCTAGGAGTCATCAGTGATGCTAATCCTTGTGGTGGATTGGACTCCCTTATTTCTTGAAAGAAAAGCTGCTATGTCAGTTCAAATGTTCTATCAAATTTTGATCAGCTGGCTTTAAATTCAAAGACAACAGGTGAAATATAGTTCGTCTTCTCTAGTTGAACTTGAGTGTAGCTCTTTTATAGCATTTCATTCTACAGCAGATAAAATACCATTCCTATTTTTTCATTTTACTAGAAGGACTCTTCTGGCGCTCTGCCTTGCCCTAACTCATTTCCTCTGGTTGGAGGAATGGCAGTGTGTGTGGTTTTCCTACCACTGGGAGAACAGCAGCTTTGAGTGCAGCCCAGTTCTCTACTGCTCTGAACTGGGCCTCTTGCATGTCTGTGGAACTCTGAGTAACTGTGTTCCATTGTATGTCAAAGAATTTGAAAACTTTAGTTTTGAAGACCTCCACAGTAAAATATTTTGGGGTTGTTTTCTATAATAATTTCTGAAATAAGTAGGCTTTTGTTATTTTTAGTACGTAAAGGAACAAATCATAAGTGTAATGACACTTACTTAGATTAAAGATGCTGTTTGACTGATGTCTTGTCTCTGGGTGTGGTTAATACTAGACATTTCAGGGTGGATAAAAGCAAGCAGGCTGCCTGTAGGTCAGTCATTACCCCAGTATATTCTCTACCTTCAGACAGCTGGCAGTACTGTCAACATTGGCACATGTCGTGGTAGCTCCTTTCCTGAAGCTTTGTGCTCTTGTACCAGTTTATACTTCTGGGGTGTGTGGCATTGTGTTCCGCAATTTGGGTGCTGTCCAAGGAAGACTGATCATCTCTTAGGCGGTAGGTAAAGGGAGAAGAGATACGAGGAGAGATGCAGACAAACCCAGGGAATTAATGCTGATCTAGTGTTGCAGCAAGTTAGATGGCAGACTGTTAATTCACATTTTTGCTTACAAGCTGTTTCCTCTACAGAGACTCATTGCTTTGATCTCCGTGTTTGTATTGTGGATAAAGCATGAAGTTCTTTCGACATGTAATTTTATGACACAGTGAATTATTTTGTTGAGGAATAATGAACTCTACCTCTCTAGATGCTTTTTTCTTTACTTTCTTTTTTGAAGATCAAAAATAGAATCTTAACCCTTAGTGGCTTCCCTTAGCCATTCTCGTATGATTTTGAAAGAAGCCTGTGTTGTGCATCTAAATAATTTTAGATGGCCTAGATAAAACTCTCTCCTAAGTAAGATATTTGTTTGCTTTTTCTTCATGTTTGCTTCTTCATCTAATCAACCACTTACTGGTTGTCTACATCTGTTTTCACGTCCTTGATTTCACATTGCTGAGTTTTGTACTCTATGGTCTTTGTACTGTTTTTTCGCTTTCTAATATCTTTTTCAAGCTGAATGCCTTTTAAAATCCAGAGAAATACTTGTCTGAAAAAGACTTATTTTTTCTTACTTGTAATACAGGTACATACTCCATTAGTTTTCCCTTACAAACTAGGCCTGGATTGTGGATTTAGCTTTTAAGGCTGTTATCTGCAGAACCATCTCATGTTGAGCTTTAATATAGATTAGACAGGAAGGACACAAAGTAATATCTTTATGGTACAAGATACTGAAGTTACTCTGGCCATATGATGTTCTGTGAATCCTACTTTCATCAGCCTAACCATAGCCAAGGTTTTCCAACTCAAGATAAAATGGAATTGTAAAGATTTTTTTTTAATGTGAAAATATGTTTGATAAAAATCTCTTAAAATAAGTGTGGTTGTTGGCATTATAATGAAAATTGTATGTCACAAAAATTAAAATAATTTTGAAAAATCTTCTGTACAATGTCAGAAATTTGGTGAGGCACCAGCTGGACAAAACATCTCAGAAGACAACAGGGAAGGTGGTGCTACAAAGCATTAGTGAATGTGTTCTGACTTGCTGCAGAATTGATACAGACATACCTTGTAGCTCCATTATCTAATATCTGAAATGGCAGACATAAAGCCAAAACATGAATAGCTGATGAAGCCTAAAATGTGAAGAATTTTCTGGTTTTCTTTTAACTTGCTGTTTAACACACTGCCTACTGCAGAGTACTAAAAGAAAATGTTAACTGCTTTGTGTAGACCCCAGAGTTATCAGGGAAGTATTGTAAAGGCTGAAAGAAATGCCTCATGGTTGGAGTAAGCTGGATCCTTCTGGAGGTTGCTTTTTCTGTTTGTTTTGGGGCGCTTTTTTTGGCATATTTCTTACAGACCAAAATACTTATACTTTATGCTCACATGCTGAACATTCTGTTCAAAATCTGTGAAATAGATCACTTAAATAGAACAGGAAGCTATAATACTGGGGGAAGAAAGAGGGACAGCTTTGTTATTCACCTTAATAAAGTATATGCTGTATAATAGAGTATGTAATTTAGGACACTCACAGAATTTTGATGACACTTTTGTGTCCTGCTTTTTTCCTGAGTTTGCTAACCCTACTATCAGAAAGCTTTAAAACAATGTTTCTGTCATATTTGCATTACTGTCTTTAAGTTTTATGTTGTTTCCATACTTAGGGATAGAGCCCAAGTTGAACATCCTGGAAATCGTGAAGCCTGTGGAGACCGTGGAAGTTGTGATTGATCCAGATGCTCATCATGCAGAGGCTGAAGCTCACCTTGTCGAGGAAGCTCAAGTGATAACCTTGGATGGGACAAAACACATTGCAACAATTTCAGATGAAACGTCTGAGCAAGTGACGCGATGGGCTGCAGCACTTGAAGGCTATCGGAAGGAGCAGGAGCGCCTTGGGATACCTTATGGTAATGGTGCACAGCTATGGGGGTATTCAGCTGGGGGCTGCACTCTTCTGTTTTGTGTGGGGTTGGTGCTCAAGGGCCTCAGAGAAGGAGACCTGTGGTATGGGTTAGTACGATGCAAATAATCTGCATAAGGGAATTGTAGAACCATGGAATGGTTTGAGTTGGAAGGGACCTTCAAGACCGTCTTGTTCCAATCCCCTGCCATTGGCAGGGACACCTTCCACTAGACTGTTAGGTTGCTCCAAGCACCATCTAGCTTGGCCTTGAACACATCCAAGGATGGGGCAGCCACAGCTTCTCTGGGCACTGTGCCAGTGCCTCACCACCCTCACAGGGAAGAATTTTTTCCTAGTACCTAATCTAAAAACCAAAGAGAAGTAAAATGAATGCTTATAATAGTTTCATTAAATGAGCACTTCGCACCATAACTACCTTGTCAATGCAGTTTTTAGAAACACTTTTCTTCCTGCCCTCCTTAAAAATGTCTATGTTAGTGATAAAGCTCTTCAGGTGTGTGTGGAATTGAACAGACTCAGTACTTGGTATTGGGACATTGCCTATAAAATTGCTGAAACAAATTGTTCATGGACTGGAGGATGCTGAATATTCTGTTAAATCAGATTTTGTATGAAAAGCTGTACTGGACTTCATCATACTGGAGGAAGATGATTCAGAACTGAAAATAAATATTCTTCTAGATGATAATCTTTTTTGAGTTAATGTTGTTACTTAGCAGGTTGCTCTTTTAATGTTAGCTTAAAAAAAATCTCTGAATGTCTGTTTAAGATTGAACTGGAGCTGTGGGATTTAGACCTATGTCATGTTTGGAAGATTATCCAGCTGAATTGCTTCTTGTGACTGGCAGAAATGTACTGTCAAGGCATATTCAGGAAGCTGTTATATATGAGCAGACCTGTAAAACTGGAATATATTTGGCAAGGGCGATACTTGGAAGGGTTTAAGAATTCTGGTCAAGTCACAGGTCTTTGCAGGACACGCAGCTTGCCAATATTTTGAGCGTATTTTTGATAACTAAAGCAATGGCTTTGTGGTGGCTTTTTAGTTTTGTCATTGGTAAGCACTTGAAAAATAGTTTTCATCATGTTATGTCTGTTGATAATCAGGGATTTGATGCAGAATGTTTGAAAAAAAATGAGGGATTATCAGAAGCAGACTAATACTTTTAATCATGTTCTCACATTAATATCAGAAGAAAATTACTTAAACCAGTGTTGTTATGTTGAATAATATTTTTAATAAACTTTAATAATGTTGATGCTTTAAGAAAACCCTATAACCCACAGGTGTGGCTTTAAAAGTTTAATGACTTTTGGACCATAGGAGTGCAGATTTTTCAGGAAAATCATACTAGTTCATTATGACAGAGATCCATGGATTACAAATAATAGTGTTCTCTGGATATCAGAAAAATGCGCTAAATTACACTCCTAGAAAGAATAACATTTTAAATGTTTTTTGAGTAGACATTGCAGGGACTTGAGCTGAAATAAGGTGCCCCTAGGTTCTACATTATAATCCAAAATTATTTCTTGAATCTTTTCAGAAGACAGGGTGTGTTGATGTTTAGAGTCGAGTCCAGTCAATAAATAATCATCCAGAAAAGTAGTGGTTCGATGTCTTCACCCTTACAGGCTTCTCTGCTTTGCTGCAAATGGAAAAGTAGCTTTTAGCAGGTCTTTAAAATGTTGTGGCTTTCTCTTTATGTTATGTTTTGGGTGGGTTTTATTAGAGAGTATACATCTTTTTCTGTTAAAAGTATTTCTGGTATTAGAATCCAAATATTTGGTATCTAGAAGGAAGGAAAATACTAATTTTTATGAGAAATAAATGCAGAAAACGGAGCAGCAGAAAGCTTGGAAACCACGGAAGTGGTTAGACAAAGTAATAATTTAGGTTTCCTTGCAGATTGTGTTCTGTCAATGAGAACAAATTAGCAGCCTTTTGATAAAAGTTCACTGCTGCTGATGTTCAGTAGATCAACCCCCTTGCGGTGTGTCTTTTGCCACAGGATTACATTGCATTGTTTTAGGTAGCATTAGTGAAAAACGATGGCACGTAACTGTCGTTTGTTAAGCAAAATGAAATTTGTAACTCCTAGATAAATGTGTATAGACTTAGAAAACTTTTTGTTCTTTAATTCTTAATTTTTATTTATTTTAAATCTTAAAATAAAAACTTTTCAAGGTGATACCTGCTTGGGATATCAGAATTTAAAAATATATAATCACTCTGCTCCAGTGAAAAGTAGATATCCCTACTTTAGTTTCTAGTTCTTACCTGTTGACATATTTTAATATATTATATACAACGTTAACATCCCAAAACTTGATGCTCTGGCTGAAAAAGTCATGCAGAAGCAATCACTCACCTCCAGCAGGCCAATGCTCAGCCAGGCCCTATGCAAGGGCTACTTCAAAAACACTGGTCCTCAGTTTTATTGCTCAGTATTCCCTGTAGTGTGAAATATCCCTTGATCAGTTGGGGTCAGCTGTCCCTCCTCAGTTTCATGTGCACCCCCAGCCTACTCACTGGGGTAGCTGAATGAGAAACAGAGAAGGCCTTGCATTGGAGTCCAATAGTCTGACCAAGTTCCTTTAGATATTCTATGTGTGGAGGGTGTAATACTGAGTATCAAATTTACTTGAAAATTGTTGATATTACATGGGATTTCTGGCTTAGCAGAGTGATACAAGTTACATTAAAAACACAGCACAAAGGTAAGATACACTTAGATGAATACAGCAATTGCATAACATTGCACAATCCCAATAGGATTCCTGGTACAGGTGTCTGTAATATACTCACCATCACAAGGTTGGGTGCCCCTGATGCCCAGGAAGGAGAACATGGGTTGCAGCCAACTCAAGCCCTGTGCTCTCTTCGAAATTCTCTTGCCACATCTTCGTGGCCTCTGCAGGCACTTCTCAGCAGTAGCCAAAACATCTCAATGTGTTATTTACACTGGTTTGGTCACCAGCCTGAAGTACAACACAATAGGGTTTTCTGGGAAGAAAATTAATCCATCCCAGACATACCTAGTGGTGGTTTTTGTCAGCAGAAAGTGAGACAATGTGAATGAGTTTAGAATGTAATATTTTGTGATAATCACAATGTGATCAACATTTCTGAAGAAGAGTATCCTTCCGTGAGAGAGAGTACTCTGTTTTTGAAGCTAAAGACCTGTGGAAGAAGAAAAATTCTTTATTTGTGTTTGAGATATGTCAGGCATAGTTCTGATGTAAAAATTTTCTCTAAAGAAAATCCCTCTTTCGCCCTTTCCATCATCCCACCAACCCACACCATTCCATCACCATTTTAAGAGCAGTCACCAACTTTCCAGGTAGATTTGGTCTCAGTAACTCTGCTTCTTGATGTTATTCATTTACTCTTATGGAAGTTATTACATAATCGAGGAGGAACCTTGCAGTATATGATTTACAGTTTTGTCCATCTTTTCCAGACCCAGTTCAGTGGTCGACAGACCAGGTGCTCCACTGGGTGGTGTGGGTGATGAAGGAGTTCAGCATGACTGACATCGACCTCAGTGCACTCAGCATTCCTGGGCGGGAGCTCTGCAACCTCAGCCAAGAAGATTTCTTCCAGCGTGTCCCACGGGGAGAAATTCTCTGGAGCCACCTGGAGCTTCTTCGAAAGTGTATGGCAGATTTTTCTGTAACTGATTTTACTTATTCCATTTCCCTGCTTTTCTCTCTCTCTCTTTTTTTTTTTTTTAAGACTTTCTTCTTGAAATATGAAACCAATTAAGAGCAGTGATTTTTCCTTTACTTAATATTGGGGGTAAAACTTAGGGTATCAATACAAGATAACAGGAGGTATTGGAATGTCTGCTGCCATGAAACATGTCTGCATACTAAACACTGCCTGTCTTTTATCAGACCTTATAACTAGTAGAAGGTAGTGAATGATTATTCCTCCTTTGTTTTTTATAAAGCTTCGTAGTTTTTGCATCTATTGAATTTGTTAGTTCTGTAATTAAATATTGATCGAGAGTTATTAAATGTACATTTCTGTGTCATATAGAAGTGGAGATTATTAAGCAAAGGCAGTGAAATCCTTAGATGGTACACAACACAGCTGCTAAGTGATGCATTGTATGTGTGTAATACAGTAACATATATGTGCATGTCAGATTTACCATGCTTGGATGTAACTTGCCAGACTAATAACTATTTCCATCTTCATTTACATAATATAGCTGAAGGTTTTGGGGATGGAGAATGGATAAGATAGTGGAAATATGCCATGTACACCCCTCTGAAAATTGAATGACAGATGTTAAATGTCTCCACTTGTAAGACCATGAACTGTGCATATTTCTTGCAGACTGATACCACATTTTTATTTCTTTTCCTCTATGAAATATGAAAGTTTTTGATCTTCAGGTGACATGAAATTTGCGGGTTAAATATAAACCTGCTGGGTTTTTTTTCCAATTTGTAGATGTGTTGGCTAGCCAAGAACACTCTGGAGAAATAGCAACTGTTACTATTGATCAGCGTAAGTACTTCTGTCAGCATTAATTCACACAATTCACTGTTTGTAGGTCTAGCACTGTAGTGTGGTTCAGCACTATGATAGTACAACATTTAGAAAATCACTTGAGAGAGTGTTTTTCCTTGGGGAAGGGAGGAGGACATATTTTAAACTTCAAAACATAACATTGAGTTTCTCTGTATTTTGTTACTGGCTGAAAGGTAGTGTTTGACCTGAACTACGGAAGTTTATGACTTTCATTTTGGATGGTAGATTTTCCACTTTCTTGAAATAAGCTGTCTAGGATACATATTTGAGGTTTTTAGTTGTTTCAGGGCTTTAGGTTATATATTGCATTAATGAATGGATCTATTAAAATATTAATTTCAAATAAAAAAGTGTTTCCAAAAACTGAAGGGGTTTGTGGAAGAGATGACTTGCTTAGAAACTAATATTAGAAATAATACATTAAAGTAACTTTCCAGTTAATTGAAGCTCATTCTTTCACCTAAGCAGTGTCATCAATTATTAAAATGAATCAATTTTCAGAAGACCTATAAGCATCTTATATATTAAAGAGACAGACTGTTTATTACGTCCTGTGGTTGTGTCTAGTTAAAGCCAGCTTGAGTGTGGGGCATCTGCATCCTCCTACACCATTGCAATAGAAGGTGTTTGCTGTTTGAATATCAGGTATGGAGGTTGTGCAGTGACTGTAGAGAAAAGGGCATTAGGATAGATCATGTGGGAGCAGCATGAGGATGAAAACAACGGCATGAGAGAGTTTGGGTTCTTTTTGTGGAAGCATGTAATACACATGATAATAAACTAAAGCTGGTGTTTTATCTGTAATGTGACACTTCTGCAATGAGTCTAAAACTACAATTTTCATATAGGAGGTAAAAAGGTCTTTAAATTATACTTAGTATTGTGACTTAATGCAGTGTGCCTTTTTAGCAAAGGAAAAAACTAGCTTCTAGATGTTATGATAATGCAGGTAATAAATAAAATATGCCTGTTTCTGTGCCAGCAATTTATAATTGATGTTCTGCAACATTCTCTGCTCTACAGCTGTGCAGATTATACCAGCATCTGTACAGCCTGCTACCCCAACCACCATCAAAGTGATAAACAGCAGTGCAAAGGCAGCTAAAGTACAGAGAGCTCCAAGGATCTCCGGGGAAGATAGGAGTTCCCCTGGGAACAGAACAGGTATTGTCTCCCTTATTCTTACATGCCAATGCACTGAACACTGATCCATTAATATGAATTACAGTTTGGTGAAACATGTCTTTATAGCTGCAAATGTGAGGTTTGTAGTAGTCCATGTGGTGTGAAGGGACTCATAGGTACAAAAATTCATGGCAAGCATGGTCAGCCCTGGCAGGTTGGTCAGCTCACACAAGCACCATGTCAACATGGTTTTTCCATCCTGTAGTAAATAAAATGGATAAATTTCCCCATCACTTAACAGTGTGTCCTCTCAAACCACTGCACAGCATTTATTCAAGCTTTTAACTTCTTTCCATTTGCAGAAAGGGGAGAATATAAACTCTATGTTGTAAAATGTAGCCTAGCTGCTACTTGCACTGTCTGTTGCCCTCCTCCTCTGTTCCCCCCAATCTGGTGACTTCAAAATTTATAAAGTTTCATATTTCTTGTTTAGTTAAATAAATGCATGTGTGGAAAACTGCACACTAAATTTGCAGTTTAATTTTGGAATTATTGTTATTTGTACATACTCTTTGATTATTAAGTTCTTTATTTTTTCTTGCTGTCATTTTTGTTTTGCTTCTCTTTACCATTGTGAATTTTTCTGTTAAATCCTTTCTTCTCTTCCTCCTTGAGCTTTTATTTGTTTCAGACTCTATAAAGGCCTCTAGTGATGTCATCAGAATTTTAAGGCCAAGGTTTTATTGGCTGACATTAGCGAGGAATACTCTCTGTTCATCTCTTTAGTCATCAGGTCTGCTGTCTGTATCTCATTGAGAATTTAGGAATTTAACTGCGGGTGCTTGAGTTAGAAAGAAATCTTAATGATTGGACATGAAAGATGCTGCATTGATGTAAGCTGAAGTTTGGGAGTTTCTTTTGTGTTTCTCATATTTCATGTTGAAAAATGGAGACCAAATTTTTTTTTAGAAAAAACAGCTTCTATTACACATATATGTGTGTGTGTGTGTGAAGAGGAATAAGCAGCTCTTGCTACATCTGTTCTATTTTAATAATAGATATGTGTCTAAATGACTATGTTGGGGGGGGTTGGGTTTTTTTAAGTTCTAGGGGAAGATTTATGTGAAATCTTGATAAATTTTTTTCCTGTATTCATCTTTTTTTAATAAAAATGGGTACTGATGACTTTGCAGAGAAATGTTTGCAAAAAATCATTAGAAGGGATTAATTAAGTGGAAGTTTTCCTTCCATCATATATTCTATGTTGGTCTGCTTTAATATGTGGATTGAAAATTTTTAGCCATGAGGGGAACATAAAAAGGACAAGTTGAAGTGGAACTTGTTGTTCCTATTTTAACAGGGAACAATGGCCAGATCCAGCTGTGGCAGTTTTTATTAGAACTTCTCACTGACAAAGATGCTCGGGACTGTATTTCTTGGGTTGGTGATGAAGGAGAGTTTAAATTGAATCAACCTGAACTGGTTGCTCAGAAATGGGGACAGCGCAAGAACAAGCCCACGATGAACTATGAGAAGCTTAGTCGGGCTTTGAGGTAAGAAACTTCAGGAACTCATTGGGTATGATTTGCTTTCATTTGGCTACCTCATTTTTAATTATAATGCAAAACTTGCAGCTTTTTTAGTAAAGGCATAACCAAGTCTTCTGAAGCTGGTCCTTGCAATGAGATCTGCTAGTTTTAGGGATGAGGTATTTGCTGGGCATTTTGCCTTTTTTTTTTTTCCCCCCTTTTTTTTCTCATTTTTAAAGAAGCTAGTAGAATAACTTCTTGAAAATAGACTTTCTTTTTTCAAGATTGTTAATTTGGGTTGCTCACTTCCAGAAACATACCTCTTTTTAATTTATTTTCAATATTTATGCTTTTAGTAGCATGCCAAACAATATTGATTATTGGTGAAAGATACAGAAATATGTGAATTATTAACTTATTTTTATGTTCTACTGTCTGTGTTCTTCTTGCTCTTGTTATGGAATAAAGCAGATAGTTCTCTGTAATTGTTAGTGGTTTTCTGTATATAAGAACTTCTTCTAACTTCAATTATTCATTGATCCATTTAATTGTTCTTACTGTGAATCTTAAATTGAAAAATACAGTTTACAGCTAAGTTTCAACAGTTGCAATTCCAACATCACAGTGATCTGAAGAAATTGAAGTGTTTCAGTGTCTTTATTTCGTTGTGATTTTGTTGTTTGACATTAGTAAAAGGGACTTTGTATTATTGAATCACTATGGGTGAGGTAATTGAGGAGGGGGGAAGAATGCAAGTACCTGAATTTTAGACCACTTCTCCCTGATTATTTTAGTCTCTGGAATAATTTGCAAATTCATCCACGTTCTTTGAAATCATTGAGAGTGAACTTCTGATTTCTAATTCTGATATCGTTAAATATATTTTTCTTGATTTGTTTTCAAGAAAGATGTTTTTTGCCTAATCCTGCAGATTATTTAAGCAGGTTTAGAAATTCTTTTTGTGTGAGTGAAGTTGCATTTTGATTGACGTCTGTGTTTTACTTACTAGCATTTTCACTTTTGGCTACATGTTGTTTGGTTGGGTTTTTTTCAAGTAAACTCCTCCAGCGTTCTTTAAAAATATCAACTTCTATTTGAAAATACCTCTGTAAGAAATGGTGGTAAAGTATCATATTCTGGCTTTCTTTACCCTTTTAGAGAGGATTTAATTAGCATTTGACAGGCACAAGATACACAGCTTAACTGTACCCTTTTGTTTGTCTTATAACTTCTTTAGGCACAGTATTGTGGATGCCAGAATTATTTTATGCTTGACAGACAAGTGGAAAAATTAATGAAAAATAAATATTTTGAATTATATTAGGTATTGAAAGATGCAACTTCTAAGTTCCTGAGCCTCAGGTCACTAAAAGCAAGGAAGAGCATTACATATTTACAAAACGCCACAGATCTAACCCATGCCTTTATAGTTTTATTTCCATCTTTGAAGACAGTATGGAGAGAATAGCTGCTTTCATATCATAGAAACTGCTTGGTAATTTTCAACCTGTTCCCAGCAATAATTTTTTTCTTCAGAAAGGCAAAACAAAGGACAGTAATAAGGGGAAAGACAATATTTTCTTATTAAGGCAAATCATTATATATAAGACATCTTCCCTGCCAAGCTGTTTTTAAACTGCTCTAAAACTTATTCCTGAACTGGTACTTCCAATGGCCTGTAAAATAATTACTGTGTTTTGTTTCTCCTTAATATACCAAGGTACAGAGACAATTTTCAACATTTCCTTTTTCTCATATAAGAAAATGCCTAAACAGTATCTTGGTATATGAAATTATGAGAATCTCGATGAGAAAATAATATTTTAGCCTCTGGTGACCTTAAGTAAGTAATGGATACATATGAAAATTACAGATGCTAAAATTGTCCGTTGCTGATTTCTTTTCCATTTTGCAGGTATTACTATGATGGTGACATGATCTGCAAAGTGCAAGGCAAGAGGTTTGTGTACAAATTTGTGTGTGACCTGAAGACTCTGATCGGGTACAGCGCAGCCGAGCTGAACCGCTTGGTCACAGAGTGCGAGCAGAAGAAGCTGGCCAAGATGCAGCTCCATGGCATTGCACAGCCAGTTACAGCAGTGGCACTGGCTACAGCATCCCTGCAAGCAGAGAAAGATAATTGAGCACTAGGACCTGTAAGTGGGAACCTGAGGCCTTTCCTCTATTACCACAGCAGTTGGTGCTCTTACCTTTATCAGAATTGGAAACGTCTTTTGTTTCTTGACCGTACAATACAGAGCATGAATTTCTATAAAGAACTCAGACTGGCATAAATTTGGATCTTTTAACAGCATATATGTTAATGTAAGTTAAGGGATCACCCCAACTTCTGCAGCTAGTGAGAGGTGGAACCACTCAGTGCTGTGACCACGGCTGTGCAAAGTCATTTCTGCAACACTTTTAACAAAAATGAAGTCCCTATAGTCCCCAGGCTGATCAGTTGTGTGAATGCAGCCTTTTCCAGTCTTTTGTTCTATGCTGAACTACCAAATGGCATTTGATGCTTTCAAAGTTTAAAATGTGTTCATTATTCTGTTAATCAAGTGGAGCTGAAAGACATCTTAAATGTTACAAAGCATCAAGTTCTTAAAATAGCTTCTCTGTTTAAAAGCAAAGGAAACTAAGACTAGATTTAACTGGAGATCAGTGCTGAAGAAGGAGATCCAGGTTTAGATACGGCTTAGGTGAAAAGCCAATTATGAGTATTTCATTGTAATATACACGTAATATGCATATATGAGGGCAAATACCTGTTTTGAAATACGGACTTTACGTAGCCATTTTGCAGAAAACAAAGATGAACTTCTTCCCCCACTGCCATCCCCCATCAGGTAATTGAAAAACTTGAAAAAACAGCCCTCACCCAAAGAGTAGATTGTTTTGGTGGGGAGTATTAATTTTGTGTTCTGCAAAGTGCTTATACCTGCATGGTAGTCAGCCTTAGTACCCGAAGACTTAAGTTAATCACAGTCAGTAGTCATTGGTTAGGAACAAAAAGCAAACTGAAAATAGTTTTACAGAGAACTGAAGTTTAATTTCCCAATCATTGTACAGTCTAACGTATATTAACTACAAAGAGGTATTTTTAATTTAAAATTAAATTCTCTTTGAACTTGAAGTGATATTTTTGAAGCTTCTTAAGCCAAATGCGTGCTTCAGAGCTTGGTGCAATTTGAAGTCTGGATGATGAGTCAAAAATAGTTGGGATGTATCCTGAATTCTGAGCTTCTCAGAGTGCTTCTTGCAAACTTACACATGCAGTAAAAAGTAGGCTTCAGCTTTTGAGTTTCTGTACTTGTGCTTGTTAGACTGCTTCTTTTGATGTCCGACAACAGTGTGATTTGGGGGTTGCTTTTTCCCCTTTATGTTACTAAACAGCATAATTATTATGTCACATTGATGTTCACCAACTTTTTATAAATTAAACCTCCTCTGGTAACGCTTAACAATTACAAGGGAAGACCTTTAATTCTGTAAGGGTTCGAGCTACTCTTAAACGTTAAATCCAAAGTCTGTGAACAGTGAGGTTCTGGACATAAATGTGTTTGTGCTGAGCAATGAGAGCACTGGGTTGCTGCTCTTTAGCCGAGCAGGAATGGTTACACTTGAAGGCAGAAGGCAGAGAATACAAAGACTTGTGTGTATCCTAAAGATGTGCTGAGGACAAGGCTTTTTGTAGGTGGAGGCTCATCTGCAGATAGTTTTTGCTTGACTAGAAGTCTTGCATATAGTTCTAACTTGTGTTTTTTCATCATTGACATGATTATAAAATCAAAGGTTTATTGCTGGATTCTTTTGGTAAATCTTACTGTTGTTTTCGTCCTTGAGCTCTTACAGCACTCCATCTTGCTGAGCATGCTGGTGCCATTTTTGCTTTTAAAAAAATTGTAAGCCCTGAGCAAAAAATGTAAATGTCACGAAAGGTCAGCATCACTCCTTTTCTTGCTGTTAAGAGTTGATGTCACTGATTGGCAAGCATTGGAGATGACTTGTGCAGGAGATGCAAGTTAGCTTACCAAGAATTATGTGTAGTTGGTATTTGAGGGCAGCAGCTCTGCATGTAACAACACTCCATGACTAAACACAAGTCCAGTACAAGTCACTAGTTCTAGTTAGCAGAGTTCTTGAGAGGCCTTTTTAGTTAAAATACAGTATAAAAGGAAAAGAAGCTTAAAATACCAGCTTTCTAGATCAAACCAGACTGTGGGAGGATAAACACACAGCAAAATTGAAAAGTAGCATCAACGCTTCATTCCCCTGCCTCTTCTTGTTACATGATAAGCCCCATGGGGGAAACTTCTGCTCCCACCCTTTGTTGCTTTGCAGCCTTTCAGTAGGAGTTATGGTCTTTGGGGCTCCATCTGCTTTTCCACCGTGTTCTAATTAGTAAGGAAAGAACCTTTCAAGTGGTATAAAATTATTATCACACTCTCTGTAGTTGAGGGAGCAATCTGTGACTAACTTGATGTCTTCAGTAAAACAAAAGATGTAGAATATATTGTCAAAGATTTTCTGTTGCTGCCAGAAGGAAAACATAGAATATTCCCAATTTTTGTAAAACAGAAGGGTTTTTGCATACTTTTTACTCTTTAAATAAAGACACTTATACTCTGCTAATAATTACATATTTCTTTTGTTTTGCCTTTTTTTTTGTAATTTTACATAAAACAATTATTTTCTATTTTTACTCTGATAAAGTATTTGTGCATAAAATGTCGATATAGTAAAATAAAAATGTTATACAGCTAATTTGCCATCTTAATTTTTCAGACATTTGTAATGTCTTTCAGGGACAAGCAGTCCAAAGATGAATACTTGCCCTTTATTCTCTTTCCTCTTAAAAGAAGCTCAGTACAGAAAGAAGGCAAACTCAGCTTATATTCTGAAGATGCATCTTCTTTGACTCAATATTTGGTTATGTGTTTCTACTTTTAAACTGTAACTCGGTGTCCTTTATTCTGTAGCAGCTTTCTTTAACATCTTAATTGTAAATCTCAGAATGGTGCTTTGATTAAACAAATGATGAAAACTCAATAGTAGGACAGAATGGAGCCCTGTGAAATGATTCAGTTTATGCTTTTAGCAGTGTTTAAATCAGAAAGATTAATGTTGACCTGTAAACTTGGGACTTTTTCATTCCTTTAGATGGCCCTATTTACTTCATGTGGCCCTGCTAACAAAACTGTTCGTACTGTCCATGTTAGAAACAAGATAAAATTCTGATTATACTGCTCTTACCTTGTTCCTACTGAGACACGATTTAAAAATATTCTCATTATACCTCTGAACTCCTCCATCTGGACTGCCAAATTCAAGACTGAAGTATTTTGTCATCTTTAAACCTACCACATCACTTGATTTCAAAGTGTTTATATTTAGCTTAGCAGCAACAACATGAAATGGACTGAAAATACTGGTTTTCAGACTTTTCAGTAACGTGTTGGACTTGATGATCTTAGAAGTCTTTTCCAACCTAAACGAATCTACAATTTTAAAGTTCACTTACAAATGTTCCGGTATCATATTAATGGAGGACCTTTGATTGGGGTTTATAGCTATTAGTAGATTTATCCAGTGTGAGTTTCTTTTGGCATTCCTATAATACAGAAATTGTTATTGAAACAGTGTAGGGAATTCCAACTAACAGTTTGCAATTCCTTCTTGAAATCAAGATAAGCTGACGTGGGACTATACTGCCTGATCAAGAAACTGTTGTAAGGTCCATTAACACAGGTTTGTGGGGAATATTTTTACTGACTGGACTGGAGTGTCTTGTTCTTCAAGATCATACATATTCTTAAAGGTTGTGGGTTTAATATTGCTATATCAGGGCTGCTAAAATATATTTGGGTTGATACTGTTCAATTTTTTTCCTCTGGAAAAGTAATTCTTAATATGAATGATGCTAAAAAAGAAATTAATTAAAGGGAAGGAATTAATGACTGACTGGTTTTGAGGGTTGTAATGTGGAACCCCATGCGTTAGATATTCCATTATTACTCCATTACATTTTGCATCATTGTTTCAGGATTGTAGCCCACAGAACCTAATCATGCACCAAACTGAAATTTTACCATCTTGTAATTTTAGGGTATTGACATCTTACCCATTCATAACTTGAAGGTTAAAAAATGCTGAGGAGGGAGAAACAAATATTGAGGGTCTGATTTTAATTTAAATTGTCTTTTACTTGTGAAACTGGGCTTCTGAAAACCAAAATGAAATGGTGCTAGTGGCAGTTGTATCAGAAGATGGGTCTGGAAGCCACAGAACAGTTCTCATTTACTTTGAAAAGACAGAGGAATCAGTTGTTGTGTTTGTGGTGTGTGGCACACAATGTCCTTGTAACTTCTTTTTGTAGGTGGTGTCACTGTAACCTGTAGCTGTGATGGGAAAGAAAGAATCCAAAGTAATTGATCATAGTTTTAAGCAACTTAACTTGTGCAGCTACTTAATAAAAATTAAGTCAGTTTAAAAGAGAAGATAACTATCAAGAAACAGTTGGAATCCTCATGTAAGTAGTTCTTACCAGAAAAAGCTAAAACTCCCTGCAGAGCATTAGTTTTTTCATAGTCCAGCAGTTCTTGACTTATAAAACAACTACTGGACATCGGATGGTAAAAAAAATCACTTTATAGTAATTTTCATGTTGCAGGAGTTTAAACAGTTCAGAAAGACCAGAGAAAATGCTTGTTTAGTTTAGCACAACTTTGAGGAGTGTGAAAACTTGTAGAAATGTTTCCTTTTGTATATTGAATTGCTTTAAGATTTTGTTGCTAATGATCTAAATGAGCTGGTAGTAAAAAACCCACACTGTCCATCCATAAAAGATCTGAAATCTTAAGACATTTCTTTTTACCTCTTCAACCTGCCTTTTAATTCAACCTGCCTTTTAACTTAAATGTATGAAATTAGCATTTAGGAGCCATATTTCTAGTCCTTGGGAACCTACCTCTCCGAATTCACTAATCAAGGTAGAATACCCCCATCTCAGTAGACAAAATGCAAATTATATTAATTATATGTGAGTATAATCAATTACTGATTATAATGGAAGCAAACATGGATGGCACTAAAAACCTGTTTCTCAGAAGGTTTGTTGTTTATTTGAAATTCCTCCTGCTTAGGGAAACCTAATTTAGGATGAAATAATGTGAGTTAGCTGCTTCCCCCTTCATCCTGGTAAGCTTTGGTTTTTCAATATTCTCATTTTCAAGGACTCTGCAGGAGCTGCTTCATAGGAATTGGTTTGCATAAACCTTCAGCTACAGAAGACAATGAGAAACCAGCGTGTTTTACACAAATCTCATCAGGGTGAAAGCTGGAAACTGTGCATGGAAAAAATGAGTCTGGAAGAGTGAGAATGCAAGAGCTGAGATTTAATGAGATTAACTACACATTAATTAGACACCTGCGGGATGCAGTTCTTTAAACTTCAGGGTTAGGATAGAAAATGTATTTATTTTTTTCCTCCGTGAAAGCAATGTGTTATTCCTCCATCCTATGGTATGCCAGCCTGTTGGGCCTCACAGAAAGTGCCCCATGTCAAAATCTGTAATACCCACTTTGATGTCCCCAGGGAGAGCAGTGAGGGAAGGTTAGGGACAGTCAGGATGCAAATCTCACTGTGAAACTCGAGTCATTCCTGGCCCTTGTCCTGTGAAAAGAGCTGAGGGAGGCAGAACTGATGGGAAGCAGTTTGGTTAACAACCATAAATTAATAAGATGACCTGAACTGCACCCAAAAAGGAACCAGAAGCTGTAACAGGAGCTTGAACTTGTCCTCAAGCATAATTCACCAAGCCTGAAATGAGATTTGTACAAATGAAAAGAAAAAAAATCACCTGGGGGGATAGCTATAGAGTAGAAGAGTTTTTATGGAGATATTTGTGTCTTTCTTGTTCAACCAATGGGTCAGTTACCTCTAAAGAGTTATGAGCACTAAGCACAAGTTCCGTGAAACTGAAGAGCTGGGCCAGTGCAACCTTGCCCAAATTAGTGTGCCCAGCTAGGAAAATAAAGCATAATTCAGCCTTTTTGCAGTGGACAGCATGGTGTTATAGACTGGCCACTTGCTGAACTTTGCTCAGCTGCAGAAGCAGGAAAAACACAGGGAGCTGTTACTCCTGGACCTGCTTGGGTCAGCATTGAAAAGCCTCAATTATTTTAGAAAACAGGTTTCAACAATTAGTTAAATGGTTACTCCTGTAGTATTTTGTCAAAAGGAGGGTAGTTCTTCAAGGAGAGGCAGTAACCAGCCAGAGCACAGTACTGTACCCATAGCTGGTTTAGGATACTAAACTGGCATTAAACTGGAAATAGCAATATGAATTCATTTTATAAAAACCAGACAGGTGGCAATAGAGTTTTGCCTCAGAAGGCAAAACTAGACCATATTGGTAGGTACAAAGAGGATAGATGACCTTTGCCTGAGTGTTTTGCCAAGGTAATCAAGGGGCTTTGTCCAAGACTCTTTGTGTTGAGGGACTGAACATGTCCTGACAGAAAAATGCTGTTGCAGGTTTATAAAAATACATAAATACATATATATACAGGGCAAGGGGTGTCCCTCCAGTTTTGCTTGGTCAGATAGTATTGTGTGATTTGGACTTCACCACGCAGTAGAGAAAGCTGAAATGGGTGAGTGCTTTAATTTTTTGTTTATTCTTAAGACAGACCTGGCTGAAGAGAGCAAATGGAGAGGAGAAATAAAAACTTCTTCCTTCAAGATGCAAAGCTGCTCAGAAATGTCACCTGTCAAGCTGGAGGAGTTATTAAATAGACCACATACAAATGCAGGTAGAGCACTGACATTGGCTGAAGGTGCAGGCAAGCCAGAGGGAATGGAAACAGAGCCATCACTGAGAAACAAAAATGCAGGGAAGCAAAGAATCTCCTGACTCAGCCAAAGTAGCTCTGAGAAAAGTTCAGTGAGAGCTGGAGCTGCAGGTTGGGAGCAGCCTGGTGTGCCAAGGGACTGTCTCCTCTTGGCTCCCTCTCTCCCAGAGCCTCTCTAACTAAACCAGATGGTGTCAGAGTAGTTCTTGGTTTTATCCTCACCAGCTGCTGACCAAAGCGATTGGCATTGATTATCCCCTTGGGCCAGGAAGTAAATAGATAAATGCAGATTTTCCTCTTATCATTTTCAACAGTACACACCTAGAAACATGTCATCTCTCATTATCTGGGTTTCAGTGAAGGGTTCTGAAAAACCTATGCTGATTAAACTTCGGGCATCCTATGCAGAATTGTTTTCAATATCAGCTAATATGTCTTGTGAGCAGTGATCCTGGGGAGCAGCTTCCAACAGGCTATTGTATTACAGTGTTATTCAGTGAAGCATTTTAAATGACCCCTTTAAGGATTTCGATCTTGAAACCTCTGCCTGCTGGGGAATCTTGTATTTCATTTTTTAACTGTATTTGGCCTTGTGATTACATAGGAGCTCTCACTAGAAATGTATACTGTAATGCTCTACACTCTTCCATTGCTTGAGCTACTGATGACAATTTTATTTCAACCAGGAACAAAATAAAAGTTTGTCCACTGCAGAGAAACTCACAAACTTCATACCAGTTCGACTTTCACAAATAATTTGGGAATTACTGGAGCTGTTTACTCCAGTAAGCACTTTGTTCCTTCCCTTTACTTGTATCACCTTTGAAAGTCTTCAATGAAGTGGAAGTACTGCAGGCAAAAGTATTCCTTTTTCCAGACAGTGGTCCCAGGGAGTGTGCTAGCTCAGCACCTGCCTTTTTGCCAAAGGGCACTGGTGCCAAAATAAGTCCAGGAGTCACTTTCTCCTGGGAAATTCAACTTTTTCCTTTCTTCCAAAAGACATGCTGCGTGTGCAGACTGGTTTTCAGGGGATATTTTCATCATCTTTTAAATTAGCTCGTGTCTAGAAAATGCATTTTTTCCCTATGACCTTCAGGGCAATCAGTTTTCTATATGGAAAAGGGGCAACTTCCCTTTGCAAGGCTTAACTTAGACAATGAAAAAATGCCTGCCACTTGCTGGAACTGCAAATCTTTAGCATTAAAGAAAATCTTAATTGCAACCCTGGTTGTAGTGGTTCAGCAAACCAGTAATAGGTGTAAGGGAAGCAAACACAGATATTACCAAACAAGATCTCATACAGCTTCTTTCCCAAAAGATGAGCTCAGCTGTACCTATTGAGATTTTTGGCTACAAAAACATAATCAATAGTCTCCTGCCCCAAAGAAAAGATTTTTTTTTTCAATGCTGATACGAGTCTCTGACAATTTCTTTACCTATCTTCCTCTTTGAGAAGGATTTCTCCGCCCACACCTATCACACATTCAGAAATACAATATGCATTCTTTCTTGTCAAAAAAATCTTCCTGCTCAGGTGTATATTCTAGAATTGCCCATGGTACTCTACAGCAATTCTTGATATATTTCAGGAAGAAATACAGTTGTGCTTTATGCCTTGATCATATGAAACACATTAGGGTTTTGCGCAGTAATACACGTTGGCAGCCTGTGACAACAATTGTAAACATGTGTTGACTCAGTGTTGTGTTGCAACTGCTTTGCCTTTTAATGAGGAGCCTGTAGTCTTAATAGTAAATTAAAATACAATTACTGTCACCAGAAGGACCAGGAAAAAACATTCCCAGCAACCAGCCCTTCAGTATGACAGTTCTCACCTCCAGCCCCCACAAGAGCTAATGCTGAAGCTTCATTCCTGTATGACTAAAAGAGAAAACTCCACTGTGCTGAGCTCTGTCCCTCAGCTGCACTGCTGTGGTCCACTTCACTCTTGCTCATTTCATCTGTGAAGAATTTACAGTGACAAGAAATAATTAAAATACAACTTCATTGGGTATTAATGTCGGTAATGTTCTTGAAGAGGGAGGTCATTGCTTGCTTTCGGATTATGGAAAGTTTTAATTTTCTTAAGATTTTTGGATTTCAGAAGAACTGAGGTGATCTTCTATGCACCATAGGGGGGAACTTACTTTTGGGTGGAAAGAAACTTCTTAAAAAGAAGTTCTGCTCCACTACCAGCATTTCCCAGCTGATGTCATTCTGACAATAGATTCAAGCACACCAGAGATTACCAGCACTCTATAAAATCCAGTGATGCTCCTGAACAGAGACAACATGTCCCGGGGTTGCTGGAGGGAGATGCATTAACCCACACAGCAGAGCTGAAGGTTGAACATGGGCACCACTGGGCAGCTGAGCCCCACTGGGAGGGGGCAGAACTGATGTGGGGAGGGGGCTAGTGCAAGGACATATCCCAGCAGCCTGACAGCCCAGCCCTTCTGCAAGAAGGAGGCCTGGGACTGCCATGGGGTTTTGGCACCTCTGTAGGGGAAGCTTCTTGTTGTCCAGCTCTCAGTAGAACCACCAGGCGTTTGCATCCCAAGTATATTACTGCCAGCCAAGAAACACATGAATATAATGCTCTAAAGGGTATGGAGGAAATTAAGTCCAAAATAGAGGTAATGGTGAATGTGCTCCCAACGCTTTACATGTAGCTTGGTTGTTTTCCACATCAGAACAAGGCCCAGAAAAATCTAAGATAACATGCAAATGCACAAAGAAGCATTAAAAAAAACTGAAAAGGAAGTGAAAAGTATTTATAAAGTCAGAAGAAAAGAAGCAATTAAAAGTGGGTAGGCTTAGCATGTGAGTGATGCATAACAGAAGACTGCCAAGTAATGGCAAGTCTCAAGATATTAAAAAATGGGAAAAAACCTCTTCATAGTCTGTAACTCTTGTCAGAACTCCCTCTTAGTTACCAAAATGATACCATGCCACATGGCAAAGTTCTCTGTTGAAGAAAGGCCCCTCCGTTTTTTTTTCCTCTGAGAAAGACATGTGTTGGTTAACTGCTTAACTGGGTGCCTACAAAGTGACAAGGAGCTGGGGACCACAGTGACAAAGCACTCTCAGTACCCCCAGTCTGAATTTGCAGTGAGTCTGGCACAACTGTGCTGAGAAGTATGAGTAGCTTATTTGGTTTTACTGGATTTTTTTTAATGCTGCTTCACACTGTTTTGCCCCGAAGCCCAGCACAGAGCTTCCCATTTGCTGCTGCGGCACCTTCACCCTTCCAAAGCTGCCTGGTTGGGTTCCACCTTTCTGGGCAGATGAACATCTCTCTTCTTCCTTTCCACTGCCTCCAGCTGCTGGCTGTGAGCACAGAGCTTTTGCCTTCCTTGCTGCAGGCAAGATGTGCCTCACAACCTGTGCAGCAAGTAGTGAATTCAATTAATCAGCTGAAAATGGTTATTTTCAGCCCAGGATTTTTCCAAGTACATGAAATTTACTCCCGTCCTTCCCAAATAAGCCACTTTGGTTGCCTGCTATGACATGCTCTGGAAATGGTTTGTCAGGGTTTCTGAGCTTTGAGCTCAATTAGAGTAAGATGGTCATCTGAAGTAAGACTAAAATCATCACTCTCCTCTCTTCCTTTGGGGAAAAGTGTCAGGCTGTAGCATTCTGTCATGGGTTGACATTGGTCAAAACACCAGGCACCCACGAAAATTGTTCACTCACTCTTCTTTGCTCTAGTTGGGCAGAGGAGGGGGAAAAAATGAAGGGCTCATGAGTTGAGATAAAGACTGTGAGAAAACACTTTAAGGGCAAAATAGGCTCAAATTGAAAGGTATAAAGTAAATTTATTATTAACAGAGTCAGTGGAGGATAATGAGGAGTAAAATAAGCCTTTTAAACTCCTTTTTTCCCCCAGCCCTTCCCTCCTTCCCACCGACAGCACAGGGAGACAGGGTGTGGAGGGGGTTTTGGTCAGCTCGTTTCCCAAGATCTTTTTCAGCTCGTTCAGGGAGAGAAGTCTTTGCTATGCCGTGAGTCCCTCCCAGGGGCAAAAGAGTTTTCCCAGAACTCCTATGGCATGAGTCCCTCGTCCACAAGGTACAGTTTTTAAGAATAGGCTGCTCTAGTTTGGAAGCAAGGGCTCTCTCTATCTCTGGAAGCGGGGGCCCTCTCTCTTTTCAGCTCTCTCACTGGATTACAGCTTTTTCTGATCTCCACTCATTCCGGCGTGGACACTTTTCCCATGGGCTGCAAGAGGATTTCTGCACTCCCCACGGAGTTCATGGATTACAGGGAGACAGTTTGTTTCACCACAGTCCTCATCACGCCTTGTAGAGGAATTTTGATTCCGACATTTGGAGCACCTCCTCCCCCTCTTTCTTTTCACTGACCTTGGTGCCGCCATGTTGTCTTTCTCCACATGTTCTCACTTCCTCTTTTCTCCGACTAGACGAAAAATTGCTGCTCGCAGGTATCACTGTCAACAAGTTTCACTAATTCAAAGATTCTTGTGGCATCTTGCAGCGCTGAGAGGTTGATCTCGTCTAAGGTTCCACGTCGGGGAATCGCTCACCATATTTCTGCTGCAGGCCACGTGGTCCCGGCTGCCATCACGTGGGCGGTCACAGCCGCTGCACCGGCGCCATTTAATGCCTCTCTCCATGTAAGGCACCGAGAAGGGGAAGCAGCCACTGCTGCTCCTGCCTTTCTGCCTGCAGCGTGGCTGGTTAGGGGTGACCAGGCAGGCAAAGCTCGCCGTGGGCCACGCCACACCGCGATGGTGGCAGCCACGGTGGCCGCATCGCCACGCACGGTGCCAGGATGGCTCCCGGCGGTAGCACTTCACCACCCCTCAGAAAAAACTGCCCTCGTGCTGTTTTGATTTCCTTCTTAAATGTGTCATAACAGAGGCGTTACCAACCTCTCTCATTGGGCCAGCAGCATGTCCATGTTCAGAGCCATCAGAGACTGGCTCTGCTGGACATGGTGGAAGCTTCCAGCCGCTTCTCACACAAGCTACTTCTGTGGACTAAAAACTGCCCAAATCAGCACACATTCGTAGCAGCAAGGCCTCAGCAGACAGGACTGCTCTCCCTGGCTTCCCATGTGATACAGCAGTGCATCAACAGCACCCTCCTCTCCACAATACCGATTTGTTTCTCTGGCATTTACAGTGGTGTGATTGAAGCACTTCCACTGAATTAATGTGGGGGGAAAGGGGAGGCAGGGGGGGAAACTAAAGCTATAGGGCCTGTGGGCCTCCTGTGTCACAGAACTCTGCTCCCATGTATTTGCTGGAGAAGCACTCAGAATTCCCTGTGACCGTGGGTGTTTCTGCAGCTTTCTCTCTGCTAATCTTGGGTTCTCTCACTCTGTTGCTGGTAAAATCCTGTGTGCATGTGCCTGACAAGATAGATGAAGGGTATATGTTCTCTTAAGTGCATAGACAAGTAACAGGGAAATTAATAGAAGATTACAGTGTCTTTTGATAATTTGAATGAAAAATTGGAACATCATCTTTAAAATTCCTTCTCGCTTGTGCGCAATTCCAGCTAATGAGCTGTGTCTAAAGATTTACAATCTTTTTACCTCTTCAAAAGCAGGGCCATTTTTATTAAAAAAACATTCCTGTTATGTTATGGCACAACTTGATGTTTTAGCGAATGAGCGGAGCAGGGTAACCCTTTGGGCTGCAGCTCCCACAGCAGCAGAGATGTCCTGGCCTGGCTGGGCTGCAGCTCCACTGGGCTGCAGCTTCTCCTGAGTGAGGCCAGACCCCTGCCAAGGGCACAGCCCTGCCACCTTCAGCAGCTCTGTTTTGGGGAGGCTTAGAAGGAACCACTCCCTGCTTTGCCCCTCTGCCTCCCTGCAGCCACAGAGCTGAGCAGGGGCATGAGCACCACCACGTTTCACAGGGAGCATCCCCACACCTTGTGTGTCCCCATCACCAGGTCCCACACCAGCCAGCAGCGCTGACTCAAGTGCTGCCACCATTCTCAACACCTGGGCTTTGTGCTTGCCTGGGAAGAGAAATGATGTATCCTGCTACTGGGCTGTGCACTTGTGAGGAAGCAGGACCCAGCTTGGAGTCCCAGCAGGAAAACAGTGCCAGAGGACAATCAGAACTAGCAGCAGTACATTGCAGAGTCTTTGGAAAATATGAGTGTGTTAAATACACTGTGCTTCACAGGAAGGTTAGCCATGGCAATAAACTCATCTGGGTTAAAAATTACAAGTTTTGATGCTGAGGCAGATATAGTAAAAAAAATAAAGATTTCCATGTAGGAAAACCTGCATAGCAATTATATATGACATAATACATGATTACATTTTTCTAATATTTGCCTAGAATAGATGAACTGTTTAAAACAATTCTCACAATATGTTTTGATATGTTTATTTTCAGGATCAGTTCAGTGTTGCATCCCTGTGAACTACTGTACTAACTCAGCAGAGAAGATTGCACTGGGACAGAAACATGCACCTGCATGTGACAAACCCTTCTTAGCTTGGGTTTGCCACCAGCAGCAATGTCCCTGGGATCAATTCCTGAGAGGTGGCTCAGGGCTGAGGCCTTGAGGCACTCAGAGCTCTTAGCCCTGATCCCTAAAACTTTCCTTTCTCAGTTTACTGGGAGTGCAATGTACAAAGAGAAATGAAGGATCAGCCAACACCACTATGTGTCATTAGTATGTCACCACTGCCCATATCTCTGGAATGCCAGCAGCTGCTACAATTATACTTGAACTCCAATAACTGGACCAGTGGTGTTGCTTGACAACTGGAGGGAAGCCTTCTCACCTGCAGTTTCATGTGAAGTAGTGGGTGGCTTGTCCCAGTGTGTTGGCACCAAGTCCTGCTCACAATGCATTGGGAGGTGCCATGCTGTCACATGCACAATAATTGGAAGGAAAAAACCCCCCCTTTTAAACCCAGGCTAATTTTTGTCATTATGAAATGTCACTGTGATGATGATACTGGAACCTACAATTCAGTAGCCAGTAGCAGCAACTTTGTGCATTCAGAGTCAGAACAGGAGGCTGGGTTGGTAGGTGCCTAGAGAGAAGTTAAAATGGGATAGCTGTTTGCAGAGATTGATTCACTGAAGTGCCTCAATAAGCAGTAATTTAGAGATACAGGACTCTAACATTTTGTAACCATTATTGTTTAATGAGACAGGAAGTCCCCCTCTTCCTTCAAGCACCATATTAGTCCTCAATTCTGTTAAAACTGTGGTATTTTTCATTTTCAGAGGCTTCCTACCAGTGTCTGCAATCACACTGAGCCTCAAGACAGCACATCGTGGGTTTTCAAGGATCTCAAGACAAGCAAACCCAAACGGATGACTGTGTGCATAACTGACACTGCTGCTTCCCGCTTGGCTCCTGTCAGAGCCCTGCTCCAGGCTGCAATGTTAAACACCACCAACAGACTGAGCCCATGTCATGGAAAAACTGATACGTGGACAAGTTCCCACAGCATCTCTAGGCTTGAGCTGCTGGTGAAGCTTATTCCCATTCAACTCTGACTGGGCAGAGGCAGCCACTAAGGCAGTAGAGTGGCGTGAAACACCAGCCTCCTGCTGCTTAAAAAATAGTGTACTACAGTTGTCATTATAGCTACCTATACTGTGTAGTAAATTATTTTGATTAAGATCTTTTAGGCTAATAATAACCATTATAATGATCAATTTAAGTAATTTATTTTCTTTATATAAATATATTTGGGTTGCCATCCTTAGTCCTGTGGAACAAAGTCAGAGAGAGGTTCAAGTGCATCTATGTAATCCTTTTGACCAAGTCTGGGACTAGAATTGGATCCAGCTGCAACCAGGCTCGTCTCTAAGGACTTTAATAAGTGAGGGGGCACCTTGTGACTCAACTGGAGGGTCTCCCTGATAAAACTTTGTCTGAAGCTCCCATTCTGCCCGCAACAATAACAGCCCTACCCAACCCTAAAAGCGAAAGCAATATCCAGGCAAGGTTATCCTGTTTTCCTACAAGTCTATTATTTCTGACAAGTTTGATGTATGGATGAAAGTCAGCGAGTCCCTGAAGCCTTCTGAGCCTTCACCTGCCTATGCTAAAAAGGGAAACCCAAATATTTTGTCTTAGCAGCCTACTGCCATATGCTTGAGTAAAGGCTGCCCAGCAAAATCTTTGCTCTTGACGCCTCTTAAAGGACATTGGGATAGCCTGATCCCTTCATCTTTTGTCTTGAGAGTAAAAAGAAGCTAAAGGCATAATGAAATATTCTCCTACACACACAAGGTGCCCATGTAATAAGAATTATTATATTGTGATACCTGCTTTGAAATTTGTTTATATTAGTGAAAAGAAAGATACAAATTATTTAGATATAAAGGTTTGTAACCAAGATGAAATGAGCATTGACTAAATAATGCTTACAAGATGGCAAATCACATGAAAACAGGACAATAAATACAGGTTGCCACAGAAATTACTCCTAACAACATTTCCTCCAACTCATATAGGAGAGCCCTGCCATGGTCTCAGGTAGCAGCCTGGAAATGTGTGGCCAGGGAGCATTTCTGCAGCCTGCAAACAGAGCAAGTTTTCAGGCAGTGCCAAGGCTGATGGATGAAGTGACCTTAGCCTAAGAAGGGACTCTGCATGTGGGCAATGCAGATGCCCTTGGGCTGCTTCTGTGACTGGGATCTCTGTGAAAGCTGTGTCCTCCCTTCACACGTACGTCCCAGCCCCACTAGAAGGCATGTGAGCATATGGAAATAGCAGGAGTGTTTTTCCATATCTACCTCTCATTACAAGCATCAAGGAGAGAAAATCAGTGCTCTTATAAATAAAGAGATGCCATCAGAAATCTCTCAGTCAAAGTGATGCACAGATGACTGAGCTTGCCTGGCTATTCCTTTTCTCTTTTCTCCTCACGCTGGTGTGAAACTTGGCGGCTACATGGATCACCTTGATAGCATACAAACGAGCCTTAGCTTGAACTCTGAATTACTATTTAATCCCCTCATGGCGCTATGCATGGGATTTGACCGAAGGCATTAATAAGTTGATAGTGAAAATAACAGCCTCAAGTGGGTGTTTGTTTGATTTGTAAAATTGCAATACAGTTTGTTACAACTGCTCTTTTCTGGTCAGGAAAGCCTCACTCCATATCAGAAAATCAACATTTTGATGCAACAGGTGAAGGACTACTGTGCACTGCCAGACCTTACCAAAGGGAATTAATACCTGATGATAACACAACTGCTTGTCTTCCCATGTGTGTGACCTCCAAAGTCCCCTGCAGTTATTAAGATCCAGTGCAATTCTTTCTCAAGTGTGCATTTTAAATTCAAGTGGGTATTATGGACTTCCTGTGAAACGGATGGATTCCACAGGCTCGCTTGGCTGTGGAAACATCTGAAGCGCAAAAGGGTCTGCTAAATAAACCTCTTATATATCTATCTGATGCTTATTGAAGCCTGTACAGAGCGAGAGATATTTTATGCCTCATTTTTCTGAGTTAGAGGATAAAAGGACATGACCAAAAAGCAAAAAAGGAAATTTTTCCATCAATGCTGGCAGAGTTCTTGGTCATAATTAGGGTCTTGCTAACAGAAGTTTTATTTTCTGAAAAAAATACATGGATTTGGGCATCTTGTCTTTCCCAATGACATCTCTTTTTTGTTTTCCAAAAATGGACATACTTTACCAAGAAAACCTTGATCTGGACTTCTCAGTGGCTTTTGTCACCTCTCTGGGGTGCTCTGAGATAAAGGTAAATATGGAGCATCCCTTGGAGAGGGAGTGCATGTGCTGTGCTCCGCACAACTGATCAGGGGTCCCCTGCAGCCATGGGAAATGCCATGCCAGAGCAGGTGTTTCCTGCAGGATTGCAGCCCAAGGAGAGCCCACACTGGAGCAGGGAGAAACTATACAGAGAAAGGAATGGCAAAGCGAAGCCATTAAGGACTGACTACATTCCCCCATTCCCTATTCCCCTCCACTGCTTGGGGTGGGGAGAGGAAGAAGAGTTGGGGATGAAGGAGTAAAGTTGATCCTGGGAACAAATGGGGGTTGGGGGGAGTGTTCTAGTTTTTGTCTTTGTTCTTCACAATCCAATTCTATTTTAATCATCAATAAATTATATTACTGCTTGTCCATGGCAGTAACTGGTGAGTGATCCTCTTGTCCTTATCTTGTCCCATGAGATTTTTTTGTCTTCTTTTCTCCCCATGCCCTGTTGAGGAAGGGGAGTGAAAGAATGACTGGTTGGACATCTGGTAGCCAGACAAGGTCAACTCACGACATTCCCTTTCCCTCTGGAATTTTTTGTGGAGCCATCAGCTCTTTGGAGAGTCAACATGCCAGGGAGGCGCACACGCAGACCTTAAGGGATAAGAGGGTCACTGCTCCTTTCTACCCAGCCCACAAAGCACCATTCCCTGCCTGAGAGGGCACATGGCTTCTGGCTGTGGCAGCTGCCAGTAGCAGTCTCCCCTCTGTCTTTGGTTTTTGCGTGTGATCCCTGGAAGGATATTATCTCTCCTAAGCTCTTGAGTGAAAATTCTACTCTCAGGTGCTCCCCTCTTGCCTAAAGATGCATCAGCCTCTTGCAGCTCTGTCCCCACCCCATCTCAAACATGAGTCATCCCAATGCTGGGATCAGGGAAAGCTCTCATATACTGCAGCCTATGCGTTTTCCTTGACCTGCTGCCTTTCTTTAGTCAGAGAATTACTCACTGCTCCTGGGGCAACAGGCTGAGTGTATTGCTACTCAGTTCCTTTTTTAAAAAAAAATTAAATCAAACCACCTTAAGGGAGTGTGTTTGCTTCAGGGTACTGTGGTATCCCCTCTACAGATGAGTGTAACAGGGTGACAGGTTGTATTGAGTTTGCATGGCAAGGTTTTGGTAGCAGCAGGGGGGCTACAGGGGTGGCTCCAGAAGTTTCCCCCACGTCCAACAGAGCCAATGCCAGCTGGCTCCAGGATGGACCTGCCACTGGCCAAGGCTGAGCCTGTCACCGGCAGTGGTAACACCTCACAGATTCACAGATTCACAGAATAGTTGGGATTGGAAGGGACCTCTGGAGATCATCCAGTCCAACCTCCCTGCCCAGGTAGGGTCACCTCAAGCAAGCAACACAGGAACGTGTCCAGGTGGGTTTGGAATGTCTCCAGAGAAGGAGAACCCCGGACCTCCCTGGGCAGCCTGTTCCAGTGCTCTGCCATTCTCCATTGAAAGAAGTTCCTCCTCGTGTTGAGGGGGATCTTCTTGTGTTTTAGTTTGTGGCCATTGCTCCTTGTCCTGTCACTGAGCACCACTGAAAAGTCTGGCACCATCCTCTTGGCACCCGCCTTTGAGATGTTGGTATATACTGATGAGATCCCCTCTCAGTCTTCTCTTCTACAGACTAAACAGGCCCAGCTCCTATTCTCTCTTCTCATAAGAGAAATGCTCCAGACCTCTCATCATCTTGTGGCCTCCACTGGACCCTCTCCAGTAGCTCCTTGTGCTGAGGAGCCCAGAGCTGGACACAGCACTCTAGGTATGGCCTCACTTGGGCTAAGTCGAGGGGAAGGATCACCTGTCTCGACCTGCTGACCACACTCTTCTTGATGCACCCCAGGATACCTTTGTCCCTCCTGGCTACAAGGGCACTGCCAGCTCATGGTCAACTTGTCACCCACCAAGACTCCCATGTCCTTCATGTCCTTCTCAGCAGAGCTGCTCTCCAGCAGGTTAGCCCCAGTCTGTGCTGTTACTTGGGGTTCTTTCTCCCCAGGTGCAGGATCCCTACACATGCCCTTGTTGAGGCATTAAGGCATTTCAAACTTAGTCATAACGCATTTATGTAGGGGGAAAAACATCCCTGCTGCCTGTTTCAATGCCCACATCTGACTAGCACAGCAGTGTCTAAGCTCACAGCTCCAGCATCTTTAATAATGTCTTCTTGTGGAGACAAGAAAGAGAAATCTGAGAGACTAGTGAGGAGTGCAATATCTCCAAGCTTCCTGAACTTTCTCCTCCTTCCCTGAGGCTTCCCACCTCCCCATCTCCTCTCAGGGCCAGAAAGCCTCCCCTGACAAGTCCACCGGGTAAAGCCAAAAGAAGGTAACTCCTGGCAGTTGCCTGGTAACTGCAGGTGTGGCATCCCACTGCCTTTAGGTATCACCAGCAGAAAGGCCTTTTATTAAAAAGAGCAAGTAATTTTCTCATGTTCTTTTTTGTAAAGCTGCCTTGTCCTTTTGACTACAAATCCTATTAGAGCATGGGGGTCCTGACTGGGATTTAAACACCATAGTACCCTAAAGACTGTGTAAAAAAGGCAACCCCACATATAAAGGCCCTTTAGTATCAGAAGGCACTTGTTCGTAGGGAGAGAGCAAATACACATGCAAACACCGGTGTGAATCAGAAGGGACAGTGTAGTTGGTCACATCACACAGGCAGGTGGTCAACACGAGGGGTACAGACAAAGAAACGAAGTCTGTCCTGTCATATCTCTAATGGCTACCTGGAGACAGGTTTGTTGATCTCTGGTCTAAACTGTAGCATCACAAAGGCTATCTGCAATGGCTGTGTCCAGCAGCTGGTCCCCAAACTTCAGTGCTACTGAGTGATAAAAGCTTGATTGCACCCTCACAGAGATCTCTACCTGGCATTCTACTGACAGAGACTAGCTCTCCTTGTCACTGTGTGATGGCCATGGCAGCTCATCTATCCTCGTCTCCAGTTTGGGATGCATGTCTTGGCTGCTGCAGTGACAGACTGAGACAGCATGGCCTGGACTGGATCTGCACAGAGGGGAGAAGCAAACCATTACCTTGGTGATGTCTGAGGCAGTGCATCCCTGTGGCACTGTTGGGGATGTATGCTTCTGGACCTCCATCGCTCTCACACTGCTGGATTTAAATTTGACCAGTGAAGGGAACACTGACCATGCATACCCTTAACCTCTCTCTGGTCAGAGCTTATTCCGTGTCAGCACTGTGGTGTTACTCGTCTCTGTCAGTACCCATTCCTGCTCCAGAACTGCCATTTTCATATTAATTTTCTAATGCACATAGAGCAGGAGAAGAGGGAAGCAGAATGACCCCACCAGTGATGTTTGCTGTCAACCCATATGAATAATTACTCCCAGTGCTTCCCAGTGCTGGCTGGCTGCAGAGTGCTCTGGGGCAAATGGGCTTAACACTGTAATTAAGCAGCTACTGTGGTGGCCAGCACTGCCAAAGCTTCCAGGGAGTGTAAGTGCTCTCTTTGCCTTTCTCACTTTCTGCTTTTCTTGGAAAAAGGAAGTCACGTGGAAGGACTTTTTTTTCTTTTACTACCCAGAGGCTGTTTGTAATGACAAATGCTCTCCTGAATCAGATTAAAGGGCCATCCCTGCCACCCCACAGCTCAACTCTGACAGTGCCAGCTGTCACTTAAGGTGAGCACATGAGCCTGGGTACCACTGGCAGTCCTTCCTCCTCACTCTCCTGGCATTCCCAGGTACTGTATTTGGGCTGTTAGAGGGCACATCCTTGCCTAATCTCTTTGGTATTTATTTATGGACCTGTTGTAGATTAATTTTTCTAGCCCATTTTTGGAGCTGGTGATCCTGACGCACTGAGTCCGAGATGACCACCTGCTGTGTACAGATGAACTTACTTTTCCCTCTGGAGTGATGGCCTGTGAGGTTCAGCAGGTGCCCTCAAACTCTGGCTGTGCACAACGTGTTGGATAACAGTTCTGCATCCTGCATCACAGTTTTGTAAACCTTGGGTCACACTGTCCACCCCAAAGACCCTCTAAATGATGCTCTCTTTGCTTTTTTCCAAGTGGTTGGTGAGTTCTTTATATTCCACATGATGGGTAAAGTTGTCATCTTGTTAGTGTTGGAAGAGAATACATGGCTAACGTGTGGGATGTGTAAATGCATTTTTAGGAGGCTGAAAAAAAAGGATTCTGAAATGTTGATATCTTAAGTTGTGCATATTACATGTCTTTTTGTCTGTCTCCTTACTCAGGTTTCCGTAAGTGGTCTATTTCTGGTTCAGCTCCATATTAATGTCAAGTTATAGCACATTAGTCTGAAACTTTGCCTCTAGTGAATGGGACAGCAGAATGTGGATATTTTAGACAGACTTTATTTTCCTGCTGTGTTTTGATCTTCTCAAATGAAACAAGAACTTCTCCCCATCCCTCTCTCTCCCCAGCTGTACATCACACTGCTGGGTGAAGGGTTCACCTGTGGCTCATTTGAGGACACGTACCAGTACCAGCTGGCAAAATCTTTTATGTAGTACAAGGCAAAATTGTGGATCATCAGTTAGCTGGGATGTCTTGGGAACTGCGAATCAGCCTCAGTGTTTTCTTCTACACTTCTGTCGTTCTCTACAGAGCTGCAGTCACGGTTCCCTGGGAGGGAGAAAGACCTTTCCTGGCACTTCCAGCAGCACACTGATAGTCAGCTTGAACCCTCAGGTTTTGGTTTAATTTCCTTTAATTGCCTCCTGCCTTAACATCTGATACCTTTACACCATCTTGCACCTATTCTGCCAGTACTTCTTTTTCTGCATTTCTCAAATACAGCTGCTGCTCAGTAACAAAGGAGTTAGTTCAGAGCGACCCAGAGACTGTGGTGCACTGTGCTTTCAGAGACTGTTTCTGCCTGGGAAAGGTTTGCATCTAATCTCCTCTTTGGCACACAACCCTGACTGGGACACACACATATTGGAGCCTATCTTCCCTGACTCAACCCAGAAGCTGTCTCCTTGCCCACGGAGCAAGCATAGGACAGCTAGCCTGCTAACTCACACCCCAAAACTTGTGTATACCAGCTCCCCTCCCATGTGATGAGCAGCATCCACACACCAGCTGTCTGATTAATCGCTTGTAGGCATAGAGGTGAAGGTGGTGTCTTACAGCCAGAATGGGAAAGAGGCAAACACTGCAGCTTTGCACCAATAAATGTCTATTGCTGAGTGAAGAAGCTTTCTTAGGCAGCCATTGAAAGCCTTAAAAATGTCCTCACTGTCCAACTATTTTGAGCAAAAGGTTTAAACTGGTGCCTGTAGAAATTCCTACTGGTTTTTACCCTTGATCTGGGCTTCTCTGACTTCCAAAGCCTCTGAATTTTTGCTAGCTACATGCTCTGATTTGGCTCTCTTGTTCCCAGTTTTCAACCAGAGTCCTTGCTGTAGAGTTAGCAGCCCCTTCATCTGGATCCTTTGTTGCTCCACTGTGTCTTGCCTCGCTGTAATTCTCTATCATGTAGCATGCAATTCCTGTGAAAAAAATGAATAAATTTTGGTTTGAGATGACTCATTTGAGATGATTGTAATGCACAGTCTAAAAGCATAGAAGCATTGACAAACTGCATGGCCTGGACTCACCTGACCAGGATAGTGACAAAATCTAATGCAGCTTTTGCTTTTTTGTAGTGTCTGGTGAATTAAGAGGTTGGTCCTGTACCCTCGTCAGATGGAGAAAGTAGTTATCATGAGCAAACTCAGGGCAGTCCAAAGGGTAAAAAAAAAATCTCAAATTATTTGTCAGGCAAAAGCAACTCTATGTTCCTGCTGAGTCAACTTAGGTTCAATTACATTTAGCTTGTAGATTCAAGATGGGAACTACTGAAAAATCACTTGTCATTTTGAGGGTAGTGCTAACATTTCTTACTGAGTGGGGGGGAGGGATGGAAAAAGAGGAAAGAAGGACAGGAAAGACTGATTGTGTCTCACGCCTGAAAAAGAGACACTATTGACTCTAATGGTTTGGTTAGGATCTGCTGGGGGTGGTTTAAAATAACATCCCTGAGAGCCTCCATGTCCCCTATTGACATATTTGTTTCTCAGAGGGATTTTGGTGTATGTAAGATAGATCCCTTTCGGAGAACATGAACCTGCAAGGCCTGTTCCAAAGGTGCACAGGTGCCTGATGGAAATGTAAGAGCCCAAACCACCGAGGGCCAGGGGAGGGGTAACCCAAGTAACTCTGCTTGCTCCAAGCTTGTAGATTGAGTACTACCCAGGAGTGAGAGAGGAGAGTAGGCAAATCTTAGAGGAGGGTGTAGGAAGTCCTCCTCTGAGGAAAGGGAGAAGAGAAAGATGACAGAAAGAAGCATTTGGATTCTTTTGTATTGACAGTACATCTACTACAAAGACAAAAGCATCGGTCACTAACCAATGCGGTCCACTCATGGTGACCAGTGTGTTTGGGGCCCTCATCAGTGACAGCCATGAGCTCCATATGCCAGATGCCACTGGAAGACTGGCTCCACTTCTGGCTAGAAACATCCATTTGACTTCCACCATGAATGTGGTGAGGGTTTGAAAAGAAACATACTGACAAAGATATGGAATCCAAGGCTGGGACCCTGAGTGACAGGAGTCCTTCTGCAGAGATGTTCATAACTTTAATATGAGGGTCCGTGAAAGCCCATACATGGCTGGGCAGCCTTGGCAGTCAGTGCAGAGACTCCCTGAACTAAGCTGGGGATGGGAAGGTGCGCACAGCCAGCAGCTCCAACAAAGGAAGAGAGCCTGGAGGACTATCTGACAAACTCTGGGCACCACCTTACTCTGTCAGTCGTGCCCACCCCAAACTGGGTAACAGTTGGCTGGCAGGACTGGCATGGTGAGTTGCCCCAGTTGATAGCCCCAGGGCACCAGATCTTCTGATCCCAGAGATAAGCTCCCAAAAATTGACATGGAACACCAGAGTCTACTCACAGCTGATGGCCTTGACTGTGGCCACTCACATTGAGAAGCTGTATGTTTGCTAGGCACACCAGGGGGAATGAGGCTGCACATGTCCCCGAGGCCCTGGTCACTCTCAGACAAGGCACGCTGGCCACTCAGGAGGAAATCCTGCCATCCTCATCTTTTTGGTAAAGACAGCCCAGGACAACAGATATCAGGTATCTTCCCACCTTCAGGATTAATCTCCCACCCCTGGCCCACAGCCCCTTGGAGGTCACTCTGTCCACACATGAACACGGTGAATGGACAAGCCAGCTTTGTGGCGCCCCTCCGGAGCCACACCAGGAAAAACAAAAATGGAGATTTTTCTGGCATTAAGCCTTAAAAGGGAGATGATGTGTGTACAAACTGATGTGAGCAGCAACACAGTGACAGAGACAGAGGAAAAGACATGGCAATATTTTCTAGAAAGGATGATGTGTGAGTGAGACAGGGTTTGATGGGGTCACTTGGCTCACGAACGTGCCAGACTGTATGTGCAGTCAAATTGTTTAGCCCTGAAGGCTGGATTATAGATACTCTGAAATAAACACCTTGAATTTAGGTTGTAATGAGGACATGAGATGCCTCAGGACCAAGCGCTTTGCTCAGCAGATCCACACTTATTACATTGCATTAATTGCTAAGATAGGCTGAGCCAGATGTCACGCCGGGTTTCTCTTCATCAAAAGTAGCAGCAACATGCAGTTTCCAATGCATCTCAGCACTCATTCCCATATATGGATGCTGAAACCTGGGTTGCAGAAAGATTTTCCAGCTTTCTGCTACTGTCTGTGAGAAAGTCTTTGCTTTCTCACAGACACTGGCTGAAAACAGAAGTTTCTGTCAACAAATCCCTTTATCTTGCAGGTTGTTTTGCAGTATTGTTATAGTTCTATCTAAAAAATATTTAGAAATGGGTGTCTTAGAATGTGGCCAATCCCCTCAAGGGGTGGATGGCCAAAGGACCAATTACCTTATGCCAGTTAACACACTTTTGCAAACTAACATATAAAAGCCTTTAGAAAAATTATTAAAGTGCTTCCTTTTATCCCTGAGTTTTAGACTTCGCGTGTTTTCTTCTCTCGCCATCCCTGGCACAACAGCGACACCCATGCAGAACAGCTTTTATATTTTATGGTTTCCCTGCTCCCCCTCTCACTTTTCCAGCTGATTGAAGAGCTCTGTCTAATTCAGCTCAGAAAGAACTTGCTTTCTTTTTCCAAAATTGAAACCTATGGACTTCCCAATTTCATGAAGTCCTGAGCTGGAAGCAAAACAAAATGAAAAATGTTATATGTTTACAGATTTCAAACTAATGAAGACCTTTGCTCACAGGTAAGAAAAGGCTATCAGTGCTTATTGAGGTCTAATTATTTATAGTTGGAGAAGATCTGATTTTCAACCAGAGCTTCCTTCAGCTAAGTGCCATCAGAGTAGATTTTAAAAAAAGCTACTTTGGAAGAGTTTGCAGTTGACGTGGTCTGCAGCCAGGTTGGAGGAACATAATCACAGCAGATTTTAAAAAATGCATGGGTTTGTGTTAATGAAGCCAGAGTTTGTTCTTGAGTTGTGTAGTAGTCTGCAACACTGTAAAACTGAATGAAACATTCATTACACACTAGCAAAATGTTGAGGACTTTATTGTGTACATTATAAAATAGTTTAGTCAAAAGCATATGGAGCCATTTAAAATGCCATTTGGCTAACACTGACTTACCTACACTGTGCATCTATTTAGTGTTTATTATAATTTTAGAGTGAGACACTTTTTTTTTTTTTAATGAAGTTGACTGTGAGATACAGGCCTATTTTTATCATGGCCTTTGACTTGCAACATTTCTTGAGTTGTGTAGTTAAATTTGGATTTTAAATTTTTAGACGTTTGGATAGGATTTTAAATATGAAAATTCAAGTTAATGAGAATTTTTTGTATTTTATAAAGCTCTGTGGACCTCCAAATTATTTCAAAATAGAAATAATAGTAGCATTTTCCATCTTTCTTCACAAAAAGCAAGAGAAATTGTTTGATTAGGTATTAGCTGTATTTGTGTTTTTACATACTGTAGGGCTAAGAAAGGGAATTTCCTGGGGGAAAAGTGAATCTCTGATGGTTTCTGAGTCTAAAACCCTGATTCCTGTTGTCTTACCTGTACACAAGCACTAAATTTTGAACAAGTATGTATTTTAGATAAGCTAACTTGGTCAGATTTCTGACACAGAAACAAGTGTGCTATGAAAGTAGCTTGGGATTTTTAAAGGACAATTTTATAATCAGAAAAGGGCAATATGATCTTTTGCTCTGTGTCAGCCACAGCAGCATTAGGGATTTCATTTGTGCCGCTGATAGACTGGACTAATCAGATCAGTGTCTGCACGACCACAGAATCACAAGCAGGCTGTATCCATGTGACTGAAGCTGAGCACTTGAAAGTGAGATGTGAGTGGACCTTCAAGGTCTTGAAATAGAGGCAGATAAGAATGCATAATATATTAAAGTCTCAGGATCTTGCATTGCTCAAGCACATATTTTGAATGCATAGGAGCGTGAAAGCCGCAGAATGCTCCTTCTTTCAGCTAAACTTGTTAGAGCTCTCACGCAGAGCTATCAAAGCCATGTGCCAGGGCTCACAATTTTAGGCAGATCAATGGAAGACTGATGTACATAAAAGCTGTAGGTTGGGGGTTTTTTTAATATGTTTGGTTCCCAAGCCTCAGATGGGGTCTTACAGTCAAGATAATGATTGGAAAGTCCTTTAGAGCAAACCAGTACGAAAACCAGAGGATGTGAGTGTTTATTCCATATCCTCAGGGCTTCAGAGCTCTGTCTCTGCTTCCTGAGAGTAGGGCAATAAATCCTTTCCAGAAAGTACAATTGTATGTCTCCTCCTTCAAAAAAATGTGCAAGGTTTACTGTTCTGCTCATAAAATACAGTTAATGTTTTTGCTCACTGTTCATGACTACCTTAAAGGAAACCCTCATGACTACCTTACAGGTACCTTCTCAGGATCTTTTTTGCCTCCCAGGCTCAGTTAACTTGAGGCCATGAGATGGCACAAGCTGAGCAGAAGACCCCCCTTCCCTGTGCTGAGGAGTCATCTCCTTGTGTAGCCAGCTGCTGTGTTGCAGAAAATGGGAAAAGCATGTTTGCAACCTCTGCAGTGGAAGGCTTGAGGCATCTTGTGCTGCATATGCTGAGGAAGGCTCCTGTCACTGGGCTTGTCACTAGAATATAGAAACTGTGGTGAGATTAACTAACTCTTCATACCCTAAAGTCATGAAGAGCTGTATCTCTTCATTATGGTACACTGAATGGACCCAAGTTGGTACATGGGCATGGGACCTGAGTCCACACTTCAGGAGAGACGGGCAAGCAAAGTGGCTTCCTTGACTTCCTGAAGCCTGGTGGGAAGGGTGGGCACTGCCTGGGCTCATAGGCTCCTTGTATTTCTTCTGTCCCAGGAGCAGTCATGTGAAATCACAGGCATCTTCCCAGAATGGGTTTCATGTGGTCTTGCTGCAAAGGCAGAAGTGATCTCCAGAGTTTAGCTTGGGGTGGCAAGATGGGTGATGGGGCATGAGAGCTCACTAAACTCCAGCCCGTTCCCTCCACCAGGATCTGAGGCTAGGAGTACACAGGCTGGTCTTTTGTAACTGTGATAATCAGCCATCCCACAGATTTCTAATTGCTACTTTTTAAATGTGGTTTTACAGGGAGAAGTCCAAAATGCAACTTACTGCCACAGTACTGAGATTACTTTTCTGTCTGGAGTTCAGATTTGAAAGCTGAAGCCACCTTCAATCTGCATTTACACTGTTTAGCTTAACCACGAGCCCAGTAGCAATTTAACTAGAAACATATCAAATCCTGATTCTTTAATATGGACAGCAGGCTAGAGAATGTGAGAGTTTTGAGGAATCCACAAAATAATCATTCTGATTTGCATTACGTTGTTTAATGATTATGTTTAAACATTGTATTCTTTTATCAAAGTCATGCTCAAAATGAATGATTCAGTCCTTGGGCAGGACTGGTCTAAAAGTTTAAAGTTTACTGGTTAAAGAGTTTATTCTCAGACATGTCACTCTCCTAAAAGCCCTGGGTTTCACTCTAATGATTCTGTGCCACAGAAGTGATTCTGCATAAAAATGTCAATACAGGCCAGTAGCAGTTGTCTTGGCTGGACACACTCTGCTGTGGTATTTCTATTATATGGAGAACCTACATTCCTGAATCCCATCGAAGCCCCACCTTGCACTGCCCATGTTCTAGATGGGCCTATCTGAACCAGGCATTGTGGATGTTAAATCTTCTTCAAGGTTAGTACCAGCCAACATACACTCAGTCACAGAAACACAGCATTGTTGAGGTTGGAAAACACTTCTGAGACCACTGAGTCCAACTGTGCCCCCCAACACTGACTAACCCATGTTCCCAGCTGCCACATCTACGCATCTGTTAAATCCATCTAGGGATGGGGACTCCACCACTGCCCTGGGCAGCCTGAGCCAGGTCTTGGCAACCCTTCCAGTGAAGAAATTTTTCCTAAATTCAATTTAAATGTCCCATGGTACAACTTGAAGCAATTTCCTCTTGTTGCTTGGGAAAAGAGACCAACTCCTCACTACATTCTCAGGCAGCAGCCTCTTACACCCTTCCCCAGCTTTCCATTTTTGGTCATCATGGAAAGCAGGATGCTGGACTTAGGTGGACCTTTGCTCTGACACTCTATATCCATCTGCTATTCCGTGTTTCTTTAGGTCTGTCATGCCAGTACTATGCAGAAATGCACTGCCAATCAGAATTTTCTCTCTTTACTTTGCGACTCCATCGGTGTATCCTACACCCTTTGGAAGATGTCCCCTGCTTAGGGGACTGAATATGAATTGGAAAGAGTCACAGTGGGGATGTGGTTGTTTCTGGATAAACTGCAGATTGTAAGTAGAATTTGCATCATGGATGAAATCTTTTTGAGGATCCAGGTACTTCCTTCTCTCAGAAGAGGCTGTGAGTTGCTCCACTCTATGTGAGCCCGTGAAAATTCAGTGTGCCCCAATGCCAACACACCTTTGATAGAGGATATCCTGACACCTTCTCTGGACCAGGCCAGAACTGTGGGATTAGGGTTGTTCTGGGCAAGCAGCAGAGAGAGGCTTGGCCAGTCCCTGAGGGAGAGCAGCTCTTCTTTGGGGCCTGTCATCAGCTTGCTCCTCCTGGCTTCTCCTTCATTTATAGGGGTTTTTAAAGATAACACCTATCCTGGGGCATTGAATAGAGAATTTCATTCTCTATATCCATTTTTTATATACCTTATTTTATATTAATAATGTAAAATTTAGGCTCTGCAAAATGCAGGCTGTTGACTGCAATACTCTTTTGGCTACTGAATTTTGGCAGCCCACAAACTTTCACAGTAGATTTCTAGCAACTCTCTTGTCAGAACCAGCCAAGTGCCTTTGTTTTTTTTTCTGTGCCAGGGAAACAAAAGAAAACGGTACTACAACACTTTGTATAGGTAATAGAGTACAAATGATATTTTCAAAAAAGACTGGGCTAATTGCAGCTCAGTCTTTTGTTGCTCATTTTTGTCACTTCTGGGGAGACCTTATGCTGTTGCAAATAAGGGGTTTCTAATGAAGGTACCTGCAAGGCAGGTGATGATCATCTTTTGTGCCACTGTGTCAAGACTGCCCTGGCAACAGACCAGGGGCTTCATCCTGACTCCCCATGCTAAATCAGCTTCCCAGATCTGTCCCTTACAGTGCCAATAAGTACAGTTTCCCCAGTAGGTCAATGGGCAGCATGAGTGTCAGGCGTGGAGTAGGATTCCAGCCCTCACTGCTGCTGATGTGATTCTGTGACACCAAAGTTGTCAGGAGTGGGCTGGATCCTGGCTAACATAAAACATTGCTGCACCCTTGAGTAGCCAGAACATTACAGACACATCCTTGGCTGTGCCCTGGGTCAGGAACACTCTGTGAAGGAGCAGAGAGTTCAATGTGGTTGGTGTGGGCTGGCACAGCCACACAGTACGGCCAGATGCAGGGCTTGGAATGCTCCCTCCAGGCAGCCCCAAATGAATGCCCTGGCCTGCAGTTTCGTCCCAGCTAGGTATGGGGGCACAGCCTCCAGCAGTTCCCCAAGAAGCAGCCAGTTCACACACACAAAATTAAAAATTGACTGCTCTCTTTTTTTCATAAAGCAGGTTGAGAGACAAAGCTGTTGAAAGGAAAATAAACCCCACTCCTCCAATACTTATTTGTTTTAGGTTTGGTTTTTTTCTTCTCAAGGGACTCTAAAAATCAAATTAAGACTCCAGATCTCAGTTGCCTTCCTGGCAGGGACTGCTGCTGGCCATAGCTTGGGTTTGCTCTCATCTCTGTGCAATGGCTGGAGGGATGCAGACCTTCTCCATAAACCCTCTTAGAGGAGCAACATATGGGGTAAATAGGATTTTGCCTGTTTCTTCCAAGCCCTCTCATCCTAATTAAATGGAAAAAAGATCCTATGCTTGAAACACACCCCAGAGCTATAGCCTGAAGTAGTGCTTAGGCACAATTAGATGGACTCGGTGTGGGACTCAAAATAACCATAATTACCACAACCTGTTTTGGACCAGCAGCAGTGTCACACCTATTTCAGGTGTCTGCTATCCCTGCCCGGCACCACTCTCCCTTGCCAGGGACCACCCTCACAAGCTCTGCTGATGAACCTGCAGTGCAAACACTCTCTAACCACGTTCTGTTGAAATGGCACAGGCTAGAAAACTTCTCCCATTTAATGTATCAGCAAACAGGGATGTTTTTGTTTTATTTATTCCCCGATCCCTCCAAGAGTAATTTCCTCAGGGCTGGGAAAAAGAATTTTGTTTCCAGCCCACAGCTGCATGCAATGGCCCTGCCCGGTTTATTGCTGAAGAGGGTGATACCCAATCAAGCCCACACTTAGAAGCGAGGCACTCCACTACTGTCCTCTATCTGCTTTTCTACTTTATGAGCCTGTCAAACTGTTTTTATTCATACCTAATATAATCTTTCCACAATGTCAGGAAAATTAATTCACAAACACCAGAGGTTTATGTCCAAAAAGGAGACAGAGGAGTCCAGTAACTTTATTCGAATAAGGGAGAGGCCATGGGCATTTCCCATGGGGTTTCTCCCTTTATTCGAATAAATTCGAATATGTCCTTTTTGGACATAAACCTCTGGTGTTTGTGAATTAATTTTCCTGACAAAATGGGAGCTCGCCTGGGATGTCTCCCCCGTCCAGGGGCAGAGGGTGGTGAGTGGAGCTGAAGGCACGCCTCACCTCGTTTCAGTGATCAGCTCCCTTCAGCGCCGGCTGGCACCACGTGATTGATTGGGTTCCCGAGACTGTCCAGGAGACAGACGAGTGGAGGACCAGGGGGGTCTGTGAAGAGTCCACAGGGAAGGACCACTGAAAATCTCACCAGTGAGTACAATGGGATCTTCGGGGAGTAAACCTGAGAGGGAACCCATGGAGGGTACCACAGGTAAACCAGGGCACCCATGGAGGGTAGCAAAGGTAAAGCCAAGAAAGGGTCTTGGCAAAAGGGATGACGATCCCAAAATACCCCTGGAGAGTCCCTTGGGGAGAATGCTGAAGTTTTGAGATAGTTTATGCATTCCTCCAGAGGTAACTAAGGAGATAATGGTAAAATATTGTTATTATGTGTAGCCAGAGTATGATTTGCCAAAGGGACTTAAATGGCCACCTTATGGAACGGATAGACCTTGTTTGTGTCGGAGTATGTGGGTGTATTTTGAGGAGAATTGTAAAGGATCAATTGAAAAGGAATGTGTAAAAATATGGTTAAGGCAATCAACAGGAAGAATCTATGTGGTAAGAAAGAATAAGGAAGGTGAAAAAGGGGAGGAAGAAAAAAATAGTGGGGATTGGGGTGTTTTCCAGCACCTTCCCCTGTCTTATCCTCCAATTCTGCCAGCTGATTCAGGGCCAACTAACACTGCTTCTGTGGCCCCCCTTGAGGATAGTGACAGCAAAGAGGAAGGAGGACAGGATATCATATCCCCCTCTAGGACTAGAAGGGGAACCCAGTACAAGACATCAGGAGCCTCTAAGACCCAAGAGACGGGGCTCCACCAGATGGACCTATGCCAGGCTCCCTTGGGGGACCAGGGTGGGGAATTTGGGGTCTTAATTGTACCACTAACTACTCAGGATAGCATTTGGATGATCCCATAGGGGTGGGGGAAAAGATAGACGAATATTTGGGAAATGCAGATTTTATGTGGAAGGATTGGGATTTTCTTTCAGGGATTTTGTTTGGGTCATCAGAGTAGCGAATTATTTTGCAGAAAGCTCAGCAGCTGTTGGAGGATGAGCACCCACAGGCAGCGGGAGGGCTGGACACAATGCACCTACTGTGGATGATGCAATTCCCCAGATAGATCCTCAGTGGGACCCAAATAATCAGGCCAGTCTGGCTCGCCTCCGAGATTACCATGCCTAATTAATTACAGCAATTAAATTGGCAGTTCCCAGAACTAGCAATGTCCTTAGAACAAGAAAAGAATGAAAGTCCCTCTCACTGGCTAAAGAGGATTAGAGATTCCTTGCAGAAGCAAGGAGGACTGGATCCTGAGGCACCAGCCTTTGACACATTGTTAAAAGTACAATTTGTTACTAAATCTTGGCCTGATACATGGAAAAGAATACAGAAAGATGAAGAATGGCAGAACAAGCCTTTGGACAAGTTGGTTAGAAAGGCGCAGCAAGTGTATGTAAGAACGGATGAGGAAAAGGTGAAGGCAAAGGCAATAGCAGAATTTTTACAGCCCCTGAGGGGTAAATCCCAGGGTTCAAGGGGTCCCCCAGGACAAAGGGGCCAGGGCTGACCACAAGGACATGGCAAAGAGAGACAGAGAGCCAACCCAGACAGCGGTTAGGGAGGAATCAGTGTGCTATCTGCAAGGCAGAAGGACATTTGAAGCGAGAATGTCCACAAAATCAGGTGGGCCCTCAGGAGGAGGAAGTCCAGAAGATAATGGAAATAGATTGTTTGGGGTGTCAGGGGCTCCCATTATACCAGGGACCCACCACACTGCAGCCCTTGATAGCATTTAAGGTGGGTCCAGATTGAGAGGAAGTGTGTTTCCTAGTAGACACAGGAGCCTCTCAATCCACTTTAAATTTTATCCCTAAGGGGGCAAAATTGGCAGAGAGTTCTTTGACTATCCAAGGGGTAAGTGGCAAAAACGAGCATGTGCATTTTATTCAACCACTATTAGTAGATGTGGGGGATAAGTTTGAACTGCATGAATTCCTGTTTGTTCCTAATTGTGATTGTAATTTACTGGGAAGGGATTTGATGGCTAAAGTGCGAATGCAAATCAATATTACAAAAGGTGATACAGAGGCTAACATGGTTGTAACCTTACGTAAAATGTCTGAGAAGGCCTACGCTGAGGTGAACCCAGAAGTATGGGCAGCCCCAGGGAAATATGGAAAATTATATGTAGAGCCTCTCCAAATTACTTTGAAGCAACCAGGACAAGTGGTGTCTAAAAAGCAATACCCTATTTCAAGGGAGGGAAGGAAGGTGTTACAGCCTGTTATTGAGTCCCTGCTAAAGGCAGGTCTTTTGGAGCCTTGTATGTCTCCCTATAACACTTCTGTCTTGCCAGTTAAGAAACCAGATGGAACCTACAGAATGGTGCAGGATTTAAGAATAATAAATGAAATGGTCAAACCAAGGCATCCCACAGTTCCAGACCCCTATACCATCCTGAATCAGATCCCTTCTTCACATCAGTATTATTCAGTACTGGATTTGAAGAATGCTTTCTGGGGGTGTCTGATTACAGAGGACAGTAAACAGTATTTTGCCTTTGAGCGGGAACAGGAGGAAGGAGGGAAAATGGTAAAACAACAGTTGACATGGACAGTCCTCCCACAGGGATATACAGAGTCACCGGTTTTGTTTGGGCAAGCCTTGCAGAAAATATTGAGAGAGTTTATTCCACTCTCAGGAGTTAATTGTTGCAGTACGTAGATGATTTGCTTTTATCAGGGGAACAGGAAGAGGTCGTTGAAGAGGCTGCTGTAAAGCTGCTTAATTTTCTTGCTAAAAATGGACTTAGAGTATCTGAAAAGAGAGCGCAGTTGGTAGAGAAAAAGGTTAAATATTTGGGACACATTTTGACTGGAGACTCACGGTGTATCAATCCAGAAAGGATACAAGGAATTTTACAAGTACTGTTACCCCAGACAAAAAAAGAGTTATGTCTGTTTTTAGGATTGGTGGGATATTGCAGAGTATGGATTGAGGATTTTTCTATTTTAGCCAGACAACTGTATGATTTTTTAACCCAAAGCAGTCCTAATGTTGTAGGATGGACACCAGAGGGAGAGCAAAGTTTTAGAAAATTAAAAGACAAATTGACTAATGCCCCAGTCTTAGCTCTTCCAGACTCGGAAAAGGAATTTGAGCTATATGTGGATGTTAAACAGGGCCATGCTAAAGGAATTTTGGTACAAGAGCATGGGGGAACACGGTGGCCTGTTACTTATTTTTCGAAGATATTAGACCCAGTGGCCAGAGGCTGGCCCCATTGTCTGCAGAACTGTGCAGCCACAGCTCTAAAGGCAGCTGAGGCTTGAAAACTGACAATGGGAGGATATCTGATGGTTAAAAGTTTCACATCAAGGTAAAGTTTTGTTAACCAAAAGAGCCTCTAAGTGGATGACCAGCGCTCGGTTATTACAGTATGAATCTTCTTTAATGGAACAGGAGGATTTAGAATCGAGAAGCGGGGAAGGGTTTAACCCAGCCTCCTGTCTGAACAGCCCTGAAGAGGGGGGCCAAGAAGAAACCCCTGACTACATTCAAGGGATAGATCTCCAGACCCAGGCTAAGGAAAATTTACGAGACACTCCCTGGTCTGAGGGAGAAAGTGTATTTATTGATGGGTCTTCAAAAGCAGTGGAAGGGAAACGAGTTACAGGACACATCATTATTAAGAGCAGGGAATTAGAGGAAAGGGGGAGGTTACCACCCACATGGTCAGCTCAGACAGCAGAGCGGTATGCACTTGTGAGAGCCTGTGAATTATATCAGGACAAGATAGTGAATATTTTTGCTGATTCCAAATACGCGTATGGGGTAGTACACGTGTTTGGGAGACTATGGGAGGAAAGAGGTTTATTAACCTGTAGGGGAAAAACATTAGTTCATGAGAACTTAATTACTCTTCTGGTGGAGGTAGTGAATTTACCAAAATGGGTGGCAATAATCCACTTTAGGGGACACCAGGCAGGGTACTCGGAGGAGGCAATAGGTAACCAACTGGCTGATGAAGAGGCTTGGAGAGCTGCACTTTTGCCAGAACTCTCTAAAATCCTCCCTTTACTCCCAGTGTCTCAATCGTTGCCAGAGAAACTATTTTTCCACCAGAGGAACTGGAGATAATTAGACGTAGCGGGGCAGAGGAAAAAGAGGATAATTGGTTTACAAGGACTGGCAAACAAAGCTTTAGCCCTACAAATACTAAAACAACTCCATGAAGGGAATCATTGGGGGTTCTCGAGGACTGGCAGAAGCCTTCCCCAAGATTAATGCTGCTGTGGGTCTTTTTGGTTTGGCAAAACAGAAGGTTGCTTGATTTGTGCTAAAGCCAATAGCTGAGTTACAAAGAAAATTGCCTGGGGAGGGACGCCTTGGGCTGCACGCCCTGTTCAAATGGGTGGATTTTACTGAAATGCCTCCAGTAGGAAGGTTTAAATATCTTCTGGTAATAATATGTCAATTAACAGGGTGCCCAGAAGTATTCCAGAGTGCTTCAGCAACTGCTGGATCAGTTATTAAGGTGTTTTTAGAACAAATAATTCCAAGATATGGGATTGTGGAAGCAATAGACTCAGATAGGGGAACTCATTTTACAGGAAAAATTCTTCAAGGAGTTATGGCTGCTTTAGGAATACGATGGAACCTCCATCCCCCTGGCACCCTCAGAGCTCAGGCCGGGTAGAAAGAATGAATGGAGAAATAAAGAAATACCTTCTGAAGCTGGTGATAGAAACTAAGATGCCATGGGTACGGCTTTTGCCATTGGCTTTGGCAAGAATAAGAGCCAGACCCAGAGAGAATATTCAGTTATCCCCTTTTGAATTAAT